>PIJE02000080.1:765576-788076 GCA_002895965.2 Coryphaenoides rupestris | reverse complement strand
TGGTTCGACAATGAATGTAAAAACCTTCGAAAGAAATTACGGAACTTAAACATAGAGACCCAGAAAACCAGAACACACGTCTACGCTATAGTGAAACATTAAAACAATATAAAAATACAGTCAGGAAAAATCAACATGTTAAAAACCAGCTACATGCTATTGAGGAATCCATACAAACAAACAAGTTCTGGGAAAACTGGAACACTCTAAACAAGAAAAAACATGAGGATCTACTAATCCAAAATGGAGACGTGTGGGTCAACCACTTCTCCAAGCTCTATGGCCCAATTGAAAATAATCCACAGCAAAAACACTTACGAGATAAACTACAAAGTTTAGAGTCAATCATAAAAGAATATCAAAACCCACTTGACTCACCAATCACACTAAAGGAACTACAAGACAAAATAAAATCACTGGAAACCAAGAAGGCCTGTGGTGTCGACGGGATAATAAATGAAATGATAAAATTCTCAGACCTCAAATTCCAATTGGCTGTATTTAAACTCTTTAATGTTGTCCTCAGCTCGGGGATCTTCCCCAATATTTGGAACCAAGGTCTGATAACACCGCTCCACAAAAGTGGAGACAAATTTGACCCCAACAATTCCCGTGGGATCTGCGTTAACAGTAACCTTGGGAAAATCCTCTGTATGATCATCAACCACAGACTCCTTCATTTCGTGACTTAAAATAATGTCTTCAGCAAATCCCAAATTGTCTTCTACCGAACTATCGCACAACAGACTACTTTCACCCTCAGCACCCTAATAGACCAAATAAACAAAAACAAAAGTTAATTATTCTCTTGTTTTGTTGACTTCAAAAAAGCTTTTGATTCTATTTGGCACGATGGTCTGCTGTACAAACTATTGGAAAGCGGTGTTGGAGGAACAACCTATGACATCATAAAGTCAATGTACACCAACAACAAATGCACTGTTAAGATTGGCAAACAACACACAGACTTCTTTCCCCAAAACCGGGGGGTTAGACAGGGATGCAGTCTGAGCCCAACCCTCTTCAACATACACATCAATGAATTGGTGAAATCTCTAGAACAATCTGAGGGACCTGGCATCTCCCTAGGAGACACACAAGTCAAACACCTCCTGTTCACAGATGATCTGGTGCTGCTGTCTCCAACCAAAGAAGGACTACAACAGCACCTTGATCTACTACACAAACTCTCCCAGACCTGGGCCCTGACAGTACATCTAACCAAGACAAAAATAATGCTTTTCTAAAAAAGGCCCAGCCTCCAGCAACACAAATAGAAATTATTTCTCGATACAACTCGCTTAGAGAATACAAAGAATTATACCTGACCTTGGCCTGAACATTAGCAACACAGGTAACTTCAACAAAGCTGTAAACGACCTGAGAGACAAGGCAAGAAGAAACATCAACTTAGACATCCCAATAAAAATATGGCTCAAAATACTAGACTCAGTTATCGAACCCATTTCCCTTTAACGGTTGCGAGATCTGGGGTCCACTTGCAAACCAAGATTGTACTAAATGGGACAAACATCAAATTGAAACGCTGCATGCAGAGTTCTGCAAATCCATCCTCCGCACCCAACGGAAAACACCCAACAATGCATGCAGAGCAGAATTAGGACGATACCCACTAATAATACAAATTCAAAAGAGGGCATTCAAATTTCATAACCACCTAAAAGACAGTGAGCCGACACGCCCATAACAAAGCCCTCATCCACAGAGAGACTCTAGAGCGATGCCCCCTCGGCCAGCTGGTTCTGCGACTCTATTCACAAAACCAAGCAGAGCCACCAGACAGAAACCCCATTAGAATAAACCAAATTATAAGAAAACAAAAACAAAACTACCTCACGCACTGGAAAGAATCAACCAAAAAACAGAGTAAACTAGAATGCTATTTGGCCCTAAACAGACAATACACAACGGCAGAATACCTGAGCACTGTGACCGATCCCAAACTCAGGACATCCTTGACTAGATACAGACTCAGCGAGCACAGCCTCGCCGTGGAGAGAGGCCGCCACCGGCAGACCTGGCTACCAAGAGAAGACAGACTCTGTACCCACTGCACCCAACAGGAGGTGGAAACCGAGCTACACTTCCTAACAACCTGCCACCTATACCAAGACATTAGAGATACATACTTCACACAGATCTCAAACACCCAAAAGAATTTTGAAAACTTAACAAACAACCAAAAACTTCCATAACTGTTGGGCGAGGTACAGGAATGTGCAAACACAGCAGCAAGATTTGTGAGCTGTTGCGACAGGAAAAGGACATCCAACAGAATACAACCTTCATAAAGACTGTCAATCACCTGTCAATGCCACTTTATTATTATCATCATTATTTTTATTTTTGTATTGTTTTATTATATATATATATATATATATATATTATATATATATCTTTTTATTTATAAACATTTTTACAAACATTTATATTTAATTTATTCTCTTTCTTTAAAAAAAAAAATATTTTTTAGTTTTTTTTTTGTATTTTTTATATTTTTTTACTTTTACTGTATATATTTAGTTCTTTATAAATATACTTTTTATTTACCACTCGTTTTGGCAATGTAAATGTACGTTTCCCATGCCAATAAAGCTCTTTAAATTGAATTGAATTGAAAATTGAATGGGAGAGAGGGAGAGAGAGACAGAGAGAGAGAGAGATGAGGCATCAGAGACAGAGTGAGAGAGAGAGAGGAGAGAGAGAGAGAGAATGAAAGAGAGATGGAGAGAGAGAGATGGAGAGATGGAGAGAGAGAGAGAAGGAGATGAAGAGAGAAGGAGATGAAGAGAGAGGGAGGGAGGGTGTAGGGCAGAGTAAACAGGTCTGCAGAGCGCAGCAGAGTCATCAGGGTCCTGTCCCAGCACAGTAGCAGCAGCTCTTAAATGGCAGCCTGGCCGTTACAGCCAGCCAGCCAGCTAGCTCGCTACCTAGCACCTAGCACAGAGCTCGTTCTACATGCCGACGCCACACAGAGGGTCCCAGTGTTTAGATCCCAAAGGGCCGTGAGGTTAGCCTACACTTCCCGTGAGGCTAACGCAGCAATATCGATGGCCTTAGCGTAGCGATAGCGTTAGTGTATCGATAGCATTAGCGTAGCGACAGCATTACTGTAGCAATAGTGTTAGCGCTAGTTTTAGCGTAGCGATAACATTACCGTAGCAATAGCGTAGTGATAACATTAGCGTATCGATAGCATTACTGTAGCGATAGCATTAGCGTAGCGACAGCGTTAGTGTAGGCAATAACTCCTTTGCGGTGGGCGTTTCGTAATTACCGCTGCATAGACGGCTTTCCGTTTTTTTTTTTTTTTACTTTTCTTATCGTGGAAACTATCGGTACACACCGCAGGGTCGGCCCGCCTGTCTGTCACCTGTCAGCGGACCCCTGATGGGCTAGTGTGTGTGTGTGTGTGTGTGTGTGTGTACCTAGTGCCTCTGCCTTGGGAGTTTGTGTTGTCATGATATACTCGTGACACCCTGTCAACACCCCCCCCCCCCCCCCTTCCATCACACACAGCACACACTGACACACACACACACACACACGCATGCAAGCACACACACACACACACACACACCTGATTAAGGCTTTTGCGTGTCGTAGTCGATTGTGTTTACATAGTATTGACTTATTGGCTCCCCGGTGAAATGTTTGCCACATTGTTTTTAGAGCTATGACAGCCAGGAAGGTTTGTCCATCAACCCAAACTGTGTGTGTGTGTGTGTGCGTGTGTGTGTGTGTATGTCTAGGTGTGTGTGTGTGTGTGTCTATATGTGTGTGTGCGGGTGTGTGTGTGTGTGTGTGTCTAGGTGTGTGTGTGTGGTGTGTGTGTGTGTGTGTGTGTGTGTGTGTCTAGGTGTGTGTGTGTTGTGTCTGGCTGTCACTCTCTCCTTCCGTCTGCCTGATTTAATGGTCTTTCCATTCTTTTATTGCCTGTCTGAGTCATGATTATTGATGCTTGAAAAAATACTTTTATTTTTCAATACATCAGTGCGTTGACTTTGCAACAGCTTAAGTGTTGGTTTCGGTTTCCAAATGGCTTTTGATCTGTCAATCCGATCCAAAAGTTAATGTAAGATATTTGTTCCATAATAAAACTTTTGCTTTATCTCGTACGCACTCATGTATGTGAAATTGTCTAGCATGTTGAAGATTTTCTTGTTTTCTTCAATCTTCAATCAATCTATCTCACTCTGTTTCTACAAATCTTGTTTCAACTTTGTTCTCTTTTAGTTCATGCATTCACAGACACAGTTTCCTCTTCATATGAACAATTTTTACTCATTTATATTCCGTTTCAACTGTTATTTTGCAGATTGATATTGCATCTTGAGTAACCGAACACTCAAAACAAAACAATCCTGAGTGGAAATGATGGTGCATTGAACGCCCTGCTGTGTCACGCAAGCCTGGCCCTTATGGCAGCTGAGAAGGCCATTTATTCGCATTCTTTGAAAAATATTTTCGCCGCCTGATTAAATTAATATGAAGAACTACAAAATATTAGTTGGAGCCATTCTGCGCAATGCCTTTCTAAAATGGCAGGGTTTTTTATAGTCGATGCTGATTGGCTAACAGCTCTGACACACCCACCAAACGGGAGAAAGTCATTCAAACCGAAAACCGCAGCAAAACGGTGTGCACAGTTTGGAGATTGAACGTGCCCTATCTCTGGTCAAATGCCGTCTCTGATTGGCTGAAAGGGTGCCAGGTGATGTCACTTCCTGTATTGAAAAGGGGACATTTGCAAGTGACCTCAACTGGCACTTATTTGTGCCAGTTTTGATTTGATTTGATTTGATTACCTTGTTCCTCAAGTTATTATGTTTTATTTGCTTTTATTCTGTTTCATTTCATATGATTAACCTGTCGAATCCTGTTTGCTCTCCTGTATCAACAACTTTATTATGTGCACTTAAAGGACCACAGTTACACTCTTGACCCCAATGTGGGTGGAGTCTCACTTGGTCCCTCCCCCTCCCTTCCTGTCATCTGTACATGCATCCCATTCTGCGAGGACCATTGGGCATGCGCCATGCGACTTGCTGCATCTGACAGTGCCTGTGTGCACTCCTAAAAAGGGCGTGGCTTCTTCGGTGGTATATCGCCGTGCTGTCTTGGGCAATGTGTGTATTATGACACATACACAACATATGCATTGCCCAAAGATGCACAGATGATATACAAAAAAAAAACAATTGCCGTGTCCTTTTTAAGAGTGTGTTCTGTACAGTATTTCCCTTTTTACTGTATGATTATAAATTATACAGATATAATTTATACGATGTTTGCGATTGGACTCACGTGCTCAGAAAGACAGGTGCCGCATCGGCTGTGAAATCACTGGAGTACAGTTTACCAGCACTTGGCTTGGAAACACTGTTTTACAATCAAATATTATTACCGATTGATTGTTGGGTATGACCAAGTATTAAAAAACTAATTAAGGAATAGAGGTGAACGTGAACGTGAGAAGATCATTACGTTTTACCGATGCTCCAGTGAGAAAGTGTCCGATGCGGTACGTTTCTGTTCTGTGCGCGTGTGTAGCTGTATAAATTATATGTGTATAATTTATGCCGTGTGCACAGCGCAATCCATGTGTCTTTATCTGTTATTATTTATTACTCTGGACAAAATTGAAATCAAATTTCTGATACATATCCCCTCATCTGGTCCCATTGTTTAAAAAAAAAAAACATTTGCGGCACACAAAACAGTAGACATATTATCAACAATTCTGATTGGGATGCGGATTAATCTAAATTTACTTGGAGGTGATTGGAGGAGACCAAAACGGAGCACTTTCATTGCACAAGGAAAAGCTTAACTTGATTGGTCGAGGAGGAAAGGTGGGAATTCTGTCCCCTGTTCTGATTGGCTTGAAGAAACAGGACCTAACAATTCGAGTAATTTAAAAAGAAATTAACTCAATGTGTACAGCAATATTTTATGATTACATAGCCTTGTATTACTATTCTTTGAGAGCTCCATGCTTGTATTATAGTACATTCATATAATACACAAAGATTAATTGTGGTTAATGTCATTCAGACAACTGTAAAAAAAAAATGACAATTGTTGAAATTGAGGAGGAAATCCCAAATTAAACTGTACAAAGAACAAAGAAAAAACACCTTATATATAGAGAGAGAGTGGAGGGAGTTTGAGTGGACTGATTTAATGACACAAACATTGATTAATTTCCATCCGATAAATTTGGCTAATGATGTGGTTGTCATTTTCATAACGACCAAACGACGACCAAAATTCTATTCTCATGATCATTAGCCTGAAACGAGCAAAAATTGCAATAAAGGAAGAAAGCAAATAAAAAAAAGTCCCGTCCCTTGGTCCCTCCTCCTCTCCCTAACCCCGGATTTCTATTTGTCATTCTGATTTGATTGACAGCTGAGGACACATGTGGGGGCACTGTGAGGGGCGGCAGTGGGGTGGTGACCAGTCCCGGTTACCCCGGCAACTATGGTAACCAGGCCGACTGTACATGGATCCTATTGGCTGAACCTGGAGACACCATCTCTGTCATCTTTACAGACTTCCAGACGGAGGAGAAGTATGACTACCTGGAAGTGGAGGGATCTGAACCACCAACCATCTGGTGAGTCGTAAAAAACTCGCTTTTCCGTCAAAACGCTTTAACTTCGCCGCAATTGTGTGCTTATTGTCTCTGTAATTATGGATATGGAAGGCTTGGTGAATTCTGAATCACCCACCATCTGGGTGAAATTGGGATTATATTGTGATTATATTGTGTGGAAGTGGAGGACTACTAGAGCCAGGGAGGTTGGACGAAATTCCCGGGAAAACCCTGTGTGCAAAAAGTAGACTTGTAACATGGATTGAACCAACATGTACACAAACAGAAACACAACCTCATGAGACACAATGCTGTGAGTTTCTCCCTCCAATAGACCCCCCCCCCCACAGGTAGGACAAACACAGGTGTCTCTCGTCACACTAATTATGGGTCTGCTTCCTTTTATGCACCAGGACAGCGCGGGTGAGCTAGTAGTACGAGCGGAGATAAGTCCACTCCCACTACGACTACTACTACCACCACCCAGCCGTGCCGCCCTGGTGCATAACATTAGTGTGACGAGGGCCACTTGTGTTTGTCCCCCCGCCACGCCGGCGATGACGACGACCTCTGTGAGAAGGGGTCGGTTTGTTTCTTAAAGGCAAAATTGTACCTTCTTGACCCCAACACCACCCACTGCCCACCACCACCACCGCCAAGAACACAAACAACAACAACAAATAAACAAACCCCCCACCGAACAAAGTATGAACTATATATCAAGAGACAAGAGAACAGACTGGAACCAAATTGGATATTGGCAGCATCTCAGCTCTCCACAGCCCCCACCTGCAGTGGGACAGGAGCGCTTTTCAAATACATAACTGTCACTGACCACACCGGGGAAATGACAGCGTAACAGTGTTGTTTCACTTTCACTCAATTCACTTGTTCCACAGCCAACAAGAGAGAGAGAGAGAGAGAGAGAGAGAGAGAGAGAGAGAGAGAGAGAGAGAGAGAGAGAGAGAGAGAGACAAAGAGACGGCGACTTTTTAGGAGATGAGTTTTTTATTATTTTTTTCTTTCTTCTCCCTGTTCCCTTTCAGCCTCAGTGGTTTGACAAATGGCGGTGGCTACGCTAACATATAGGGAGTCATTGTGATTCCTGCTGGCGCTGAGACCAGCCGGCGGCGGAGAAAAGACACAAAAACACAAACGCGGAAAAAAAAAAACTCTTGGCTCTTTCCTTCGACAGTCAAGAAATACTTTTTCTTTTCAATTGTCTGATAACATTATTTTCTCTTTGCATGGGAAATTTGCCATTCATGAAGATGCAATTTGCGCCTCTTGTCGGCTTCGACATCACGCTGGCTTAAGCATAAGGGGAGGCATTCCCGGGGGATAATATTGTTTTACACTGGAGGATCCCTTGGACGGCACAAAAGGTGGTGCTTTTTGTGGTGGGTGGAGGAACACGAACTGTTACTACTGTAAAGTCTGTCCTCGAAGAGGCGAAAGCCTGATAAACCGTGGAAACGCAGCAGCTATGGAATACATCAGAAAAAGGGAATATCGAACGATCGAGGAGAGACGATTAGATGGCCGATACAGTATCGCCGGAGGTAATCAAAGTGTTTCCCAAAGTGCTGTCCGAAAGGATATTGCATGGCGTGCGTTACCGCGGCAACCCCATCCTATCTGTCTTCCCTGGCAACTGTGATGCCTGCACACTGAACAGAATGAAAGTAAGGCCTGGGCGGAGTGCAAGGAGAACTCACAAACTTTGAGTGCTTTTAGGAGTGGGAGTGAGTCCACCACATGTGAGGAATCCCAGTAGGTCAGGTTGGGTTGGTTGAACTGCGTTGCGATAGAGCGTTGCTCTCTCTCTCTCTCTCACACACACACACAACACACACACACACACACAAGGACACGAGTCTTTGAAGCCTTCCCTCCGTTGTGAACCCCCTCCCTCCTCCATCCCCCCCTTATTAAATCTTCTGAAGCAGGGGTGTGAGGAGAGCGAGAGAGAGTGGGGGAGCGAGGGCAAGCCGGCACATCGATGGTATGGAGCACCTTTCTGGGTGCCATGGAGAGAGAGAGATCGTGTGAAACTTCAGCTCAAGGTCAGAGAGGTTCACAGGTGGAACCTAATGAGAGAGACAGAGCAAGGGGGTGGTGGTGGTTGGGGGGGGGGCGGGCATCGCAGGGTCCAGAGAGTGTTGAGTTCTTCACACTTTTTCCAGGGATGGCTGGTGGCAATATCAAACATCTGCCCTGGAACGCTGTGTCAAACAGAGACCAAACCAAGTAACACTTGGCGTTATGTGGAAAAAGTTTGAGTTTTCTTGGTTCAGTCCATAAATACTGTAGAATAGAACAAGCTGGACCCTACCGAAGTGCATACAAGTTCTGTTTAAGCGTACACCATGAGCCTGTCCCATTGGCTGCATGTATGGACCCAAGCCCCGTTTAAAACTGACATGTTCTTCAGTAAGTTTGTTTATTAGTAATTTATAAGAAGGCTAAACTACTTCCCAGTTGTTTGAAAGGCACAAATCTGTTCAGAAGTACGTCTGAGATCTTACTGAATTGCAGACATCCTCTCACAAATGACTCACTAAGCGAGTGTGGTGCTGTAGGCAGTGAAAACACTTACAGACATCTGCACTTCAAATCATAACCTTTGAATGACTGGGGAACACACACATAAATGACACAAGCAATTAACAATCAGACGTGGCCGATTACAGATATATTTGAATGAAATCTATTCTGAATTATCCACAGGGTCTTAATTAATAACGCACCACAGAAGTCAAACTGTTAATCAGAAACTATATATCCTTTACAGTGATTGATGCATTATGTTTAGTGTTGCAATGTTATAATACATATAACGATCTGATCATCGCACTAAATAGCTTACTCCACAATTATATAAGAAAAAGACATTATACCTCTGACCACACGAGGCACGAGGAGGGAGGGGGGCAAACTGCTCTCCGACCTCACACTGTCTCGGGTGCGGGCAGAGAAACCAAACGGTATAATGGTAATTGTTAGCGTAATTGGCGGTATAATAGAATAAAGTTTCCTTGACTTCCCTCCCAACTGGCAGCCCCGCATAAAAACAGAGCTTTATTGGGAAAAGTAAATCTACCTCACTCTTTGTTGCTGGTTATGAAAGCTGTTTCTGTTATGTCGTTGGCTCGAGGTAAGACTGATTGCTCAGAGGGAGTCCAATGTCTCGCTGGTATTCTGCTAGCGTGTACACAGCTTTTATTTTGGTGTCGTTGCAGGCCGAGTGGAGTGGAAGTTGAATCGAATCAAGGAGAGTACTTAGTGTCTCATGTTCTGCGGTGTCTGGAGCAGTGTGGATGCCAGGTCGGAGCTCGATTGCTCGTTGACTTGCCTTATATGCTAAAGATTGGGTCGCTACACAGTTGTGGTGAAGCTTTAACTGGATGATAGATCTGGATGATACTAGGGCCTCAGCTTTTTTATTTATTTATAGTTTTACTGTTTTAACAGACAGTTGATACTTGTGCTTTTTACCTCACGATTTGTTGTAAAGTCATTTTATCACTCAAGTGTAATTTCACTAACTAGCCAAAGCATTTCACAAACTAGCCGATTAATTTCACGAACTAGATTACCATTTAAAGCTACCCGTAGTTCCCTATTACATTCTCCCGGTTGTGTGCTTCTAGAAAAAAATATGTTTTATAGCTCTAGCTCTACTATTGATCAATGGTAAATTAGACTATTGATCTGCTAATGCTGTTGCAGTAACCAATTTAACTGTAATCATGGGCAGGCATGCATGTGCGCAAATCAATTGGAAAGCAATGATGACTAGTGCTAGCTAGCTGCGGCTAGTGCCAGCCCCAGGATGCCTACGGGTAGGAGGCTGCGGACATTGGGGTTCTAACCCAGAACCTTTCAGTGAAACGCCCAAACCAAGAGACGATCCTGCCGCCTTATGAGTCTCGAAGTACCAATGCGTGCTGGATCATGTTGACAGGCAAGGTGCCCACCCCTGCGTTTAACCTGCGCACAAATACCGTGTGCATATACATTATGGGTGTGTGACTGCACTGGCTGCGCACAGCTGTCAAATCGACTCCTCGCTCCTTTCAATTCATATCGTTATAATTAGTAGTAATAGTAATAATCATAATAATAACAATAATCGCCGTCGCCGCCTCGCCTTGTGTGTCAGCAGGTGCACACACATGTTGTCAGTTGGTATGATACATAGAGCATGGAAAGCATTGAATGAAGGGTCTGTGCAAAAATATAATTATATATTGTGTATATATAGTGACACCATGCTTCACCTGCGTAGGACACACACATAAAGGGTATGTTCAGTTGAAAGAGGGGCAGTATTTTTCTAAGGCTCTACACATAAAGTGCACGTTTTGTTGGAAGAGAGGCAGTATTTATGGCAAGTACACAAAGTGTGTGTTTTCCCACAGACCAGTGGTGGTCATGTTTGCAAGCGGCAATCAGGACCCTGAGTGTGTGTGTGTGTGTGTGCGCGCGCGTGTGTGTGTGTGTGTGTGTGATCGGACCCCCAGCAAGGATTGCTGTGAGTCCTCCTCGACTGTTAGTATTGGTTTCAAACTAAATATTGATCGTCTGCCCGGGATTAATTTGGACGTCGTTCGGAGAGGCGCCATCGATCGGCCATGTTTTGGGTGTAAGGTTATGATCTAGTTTGTGCGTTTGAAAATGTTCATCGGAGCCGATATTGATTCCGATGTTGCCGTATTGATTTGCCATTAGTTTGATCAAGTGCCGTTCGAAGGTTGTCAAATGAATCATTCGTGCTGTAGTGTTGCAATTATTTGAGAAACGGATGCAGACTAATTGCGGCGGGGTGGGGGGGTGGGGGGGAGGATCTTACGTGTTCAGTATGTGCACCGATGTCTATCATTTATGTGTCATTCCCGTGTGTGCGTGTCGTTATGTGTGTCCCCTCTGCCCTCCTGAAACCTCCTGGAGCCTGATGTTGACAGACAACCACCCGCACGGCACAAAACACACAAGCTCCCTTCTCCCCCCGACCATAATCTTTTTCGATAAACAACCCCTGTGTTTACCTATTTGTCTTATCGGAAATTATAATGGCGACAAAAGACAGAGAGACACTTTGAAATGACATTAAAACTGTTTTCGCGACGGACAAACACGGTCCACTGTTTGAGGACAAGATGGCGGTGGCTGACAACCCGCCAAAAGTCAAACATTGCGGGGAGAAAAACGGTCAATATAATTTTTCCTGGCCAATGGGCCACTTAACGTGTAACTCTCTTTCTTTTTTTTGCTAATACAACACCAGGAATATTTAATTCTGGCCAAAAGAGTTACCGTTTTGCAGCCCAAAATGCCATCATTTGGGAGGGCTGGCCAAGCGTAATTCAGCGCTGGAGACGGGGGGAACGCTGCCCTGGTTTCCACGGCATTAGAGCTGTTAGCCAGCAGCAGCAGGGGACCAGGGACCGGACAGTTGTTGTTGTTCTTCAGTTGGCAGGAACCATTTGTTTGTGCTCTTTTGCCCGGTAAACAATGTTTTTTGTTTCCAAGTCCTGCTCAAAAATACATGAAGATAATCATGTCTGCGAAAAGGGACAGAGAAATATGGAAAGAAGGCAATAAAATGTAAAAAAACCCCTAAAATTATAGAACATTAGTGATTGCATTGGTTTATTATTTACTAGCGCAGTGCCTGTTCAAAATGTGCCTGTTCTGAACGGGCCGATCTCATGGACCTCCAGTGTTGCTGCTGATGGTAGTTTGATACAAATATATATTTTTTAAAAACAAAGTAAAGTTCATGGCATACACTTTGCCATCTTTGTGATTATACACGGAAAGAATTCTCTGCAGCAAGTTCATGATTTTTAAGAGAACATTTCAAATAAAATAACACGCTTAGTCAAGCAGTCTTTAAAAAATTATTTGGTAAGATTATCCAATTCGTTTCAGAACCAACCATGATGACACATTTGTTTTTTCATAATTAATAAATTCCTTAAAGGCGCAATAAGTCATGGAGGAAGCCAAGAAATAAAAACACATTTATTTGCAACACTGAATATGGAGTTTGTCAAAGTATTGCTTGGAAGATGTGAACTCACAAAGTAGATGAGTCAGACACCACATTTTTTCACGGGAAATCATCACGTCATTCCAACATAGTGGCTGTTCTTCCTCATTTTAAAGGGCACATATTATGCCACCAGGTGTGAGTGTGATTAGCCGTTTAACAATTGCCATGTGACTACCGTCTAGTGACATCACAAGTGGGAATGTCCACCTAGATGTATGATTACTAGATCAGTCTACCAGCCTACCCAGTGGACTGTACCGACAGGTAAACTGATCTAGTCAGCATACATCTAGGTGGACATTCCCACTTGTGATGTCATTAGACGGTAGTCACACCCCAATTGCGAAACGGCTTGCGATGGCTAATCACACTCACACCTGGTGGCGTAATAGGTCCCCTTTAAATAGCTTTCTGTAAAAAACAAAAGTAATCTGTCTCACCCATTTGCACTATTATTAATAACGTTCTTGAATCTTGAATCTTAAGTTCACATCCTCAAAAAAAATACTTCTTCGACCACTATATTCGTTTCCGTGTATACATTTGTTTGTGTATTCGCTTCTCTGACTTATTGCACTTTTACTTGTAAATGATTGATGTGAGTCTACTCTGTGTAAGCGAACCACCAGACCAAGTCATGCTAACACGCACTTCACGGCGGTGGATAAACATCACAATGCAGCTAAAGTGATTCCCGTGAATAATTGGGACGAGATGCTAATAGCCGAATGCTAATTTATCAACGGCTTTCCGTGGTAATGGATGATTTGGTAGCACAAGAGCATGTGGGAGAAATGTGTTCTCTGTTTATCGGTCGCTGCAGGCAGACAGAAACATCAGCACGTAAACACACACACGCACACACACACGCACACACACACACACACACACACACACACACACACGCACACACACGCACGCACGCACACACACGCACACACACACTGCGTAGGACACACACACAGACACAGAGGTTCGTAATCAAACACTACCACTTTCCGATTTTTCAGAAGGCTGATTTTACAAATACACAGTTTTACTCCCACACACACACACACACGCACACACACACACACACACACACACACACACAACCACACACACACACACACACACAGACACACACGCAGACACGCCCACACATACACAATACATATTTTTGGTTGTAATTTATCACTGGTAGCTAAATAACGATAATAATTTTTTAACAGTACACACACACACACTACACACACATACATCAGTTCTGATCATAATTTAGGATATGTTTTTTCATCTTCCAAACTCCAGATGTCATTGATGTCTCATTTGATTCAATTAACTGATTTGAACATTTTCAAAGTTACATTTTTTTTGCTCATACTCAAACAAACAAAGACAAACCGCCCCTGATTTTCTTTTTTATTAGCAGAAAAGTGAGGACAAGAGGCATAATTTTTGTATGCAGAGCATTTCACATCAAATAAATAAAGACAAATAAACAACGTTGGTGTTGATCCGACAATATATTTTTGTAAAAGGACACGAGGAACACACACACACACACAAACACACACACACACACACACACACACACACACTGTACAAGTCATATTCTGTGTTGTGTTGACATTCTGTGTGACGAGTGACAAATGCAGACTACATTGCTTATCCAACATTAACATTCATATGATCACACAATCGCGTAATGAGAACGACATTTGTCCTCACGGTGTCCTGCAGGTGTGGCTGCTCCTCGTGGAGGGTAGGGTAGAGGAAAGGGTATAGGAGGACACAACCGAAACCATGAGAGTGGATTGGATCTCCTCCCACCAGGATGTGGGACGGATCACATGTGAAGCCGGACGGAGCTCGGGGTCTCAAGCTCGCTTTGATCCCATTTTAATTCCGCGTCCTTATCTGCGCGGCAAACAATGAAACGGGGTCAGTAGTGCATCATTCCCTGTGTCTTCTTTTCTAGCATCGAGCCAGCACACCGTCTCGTCGAACAAAGACGCAAAAATCCCCAAACTTTATCGCTATGCATCGCCCAAACTGGGCCAAGGCTATGCAACTTCTTTATTGTTACTGCTATAGCCTCATTGAAGATTAAATATGGTATAATATTAAATATTAAATATGGAGCTTTGGTCCTACATTTATATTTCATCATTCATTCCTTGTTGAATTGTCAATTTCTATGGTTGATTTTCAATGTCGATTTCAATGTCGATCCCCGGGCTCCACCTAGCTAAGTGTGGAGGTGTCCCTGAGCAAGACACCACCTAACCCTAACTGCTCCTGACGTGTTGGTTGTTACCTTGCATGGTTGACACCGCCGTCGGTGTATGAATGGGTGAATGTGAGGCAATACTGTAAAGCACTTTGGATAAAAGCGATGATATAAATTCATCCCATTTACCATGTTTCTTTGCCCTATTTTATTCCAATCCGTCCTGAAACCATACACGTCATCCCGTATAGGGCGGTTTTCTGACGGGAACCATTACACCCCCCGTGTGTGTGTGTGTGTGTGTGTCTGTGTGTATGTGTGTGTGTGTGCATATTTGTTCAGGAAAGTTAAGAGTTGCTTGGCATCCGCTTGGAAGATTCAAATGGGCTTGTGTTAGAAGGTAAAGTAAGATAGATTGTGTGTGTGTGTGTGTGTGTGGGTGTAAGCGTGTGTGCGTATACCTATGAGAGTGAGTGTGCATCTGTGTCTGTGCCTCAGTGTATGTGTGTGTTTGTGCGTGTGTGTGTATGTGTGTGTGTGTGTTTATGTATGTGTGTGTGTGTGTGTGTGTGTGTGTGTGTGTTGTGTGTGTGTGTGTGTGTGTGTGTGTGTGTGTGTGTGTGTGCGTGTTTGTGCATGTGTGTGTGTTTACGTGTGTGTGTGTGTGTGTGTGTGTGTGCATGTGATGTTATGCTTGCCGAGTGCTAATCAATGCTGCTGGCAGAGAGGATGCTGAGAGACCAGCAGCATCCGGAATGGGAAATGGAGCAGTGACCTTGAGTACACACACACACACACACACACACACACACACACACACACACACACACACACACACACACACACACACACACACACACACACACACACACACACACACACACACACACACACACACACAGGCACATACACACACAGACACGTGTGTGTGTTGTCACCACGGCAGAGCCTCCCCCTCACTGGGTCCCACCAGCACATTGCAATAGACGACACCGGCGTCAGGACTTGCTGTACTAGGCGGCAGAATCTGAATCTGTGTCGCGTGTGCCGCTGGCTCCTCCTCCTGGGTGGAGCCATCTGGGGGCCCTAACTGTGATGATGAGGGGCCGGACAAATACAATTGACCCGACTTGACTTCGACTGACTCGACTCGACGGCAAATCTGTGTACTGTACTGGAGGAGGGAGGGAGGGGGGGTGGGGGTGGGGGGTGCAGGAAACAAGGGGAGAGCGGAGGTGGTGTCGCTGGACGGTGGTGTTGTGGGGATGTGGTGACGTATCCAAGAGGGTGTGGATAGCTGAGAGAGGAGAGAGAGAGAGGGGGGGGGGGGGGGGGGTTTGAAGAGAGAGAGAGGAGGACAGTGGGGAGAGAGAGAGGGTGGGGCAAGAAGAGAAAGGGGGCATTGACATGGGGGAGAGAGGGGGGGATGACAGGGGGAGGCCATAGGATAAGAGGCGGGTATTTTTATTTACCACTCGCTTTGGCAATGTAAATGTACGTTTCCCATGCCAATAAAGCTCTTTAATTGAAATTGAAATTGAATTTGAAAGGGGTGAGAGAGAGAAAAAAGGGGGGATGGACAGGGGAGAGAGGGAGGGGGTAGAGAGAGAGAGAAGATAGAAGGATGGAGAGAGAAAGGGGTCCGGGGGGAGAGAGAGGAGGGCATTTGTGCTGACAAGTGGGCGGACAGCAATAGAGTCGGGTGGGCATGCGGAGGGACCTCGCCCGACATCCACCTCCCCGCCACCCAAATTCGCAACACACAACCACCCCCCTCCTCCGCCACCCCCGAGTGGAATTAACAACCGCTAATGTCTCAAATCCGGTTTGCGTCCGAAGCGGCAAGTGGCGCAAGTAAACACCATCGTGATCAGCAAATATTTGTGTTGGTGAAGAATTTGCGGAATGATTACGACCTCGCGGGGCGGATGCTTCACGGGGGGCTTAGCGCGGAGAGAGAGAGAGAGAGAGAGAGAGAGAGAGAGAGAGAGAGAGCGTGTGTGCATTCTCCGTCAGCCAGAGCGTACCCGATCGATCGAACACCGGCGTGTTTACGGACGCGTCGCCGCGGTGACGTGCGTGTAAACGGCTTAATTAGCGATGCGGCGCTCGTTGTGAAGAGCGGTAACCGTGTAGTTTTAGTACGTGTGCACTCACACAAAACGGAGCGCGCTTGACATTTGAATTCGTCGCGTGGCTCTCGTGTAACTTCCGACACAAGGGGGCGTCTCTCCAACGTCTCACACACACACACACACACACACACACTTGACACATTTGTTTGTGCGATGACTCATTCGTCGTAGCGTCCTCGCTGAACTAGCTTGTGTAACTTCGGAATGCCAACTGTCACTTACCCACCTCCCTACGGGTGGCGTGTTAATAATAAGGGAGATGTGCACACAACACAACTGTCAATTTCGTCAACGTCGCAGAAAAAATTATATTCGACGAAGATGGTATCAAGTGGAGTACTTTAGCGATCTCACGGGAGAGGTTTAGGAGTTTTTTAGGCGGGTTTCAGGAACGCCGTTAGTGGGAATGTGAGGTGGTCGCCCCCGCCAGGTATAAGACATACAATCCCATCGCACATAACGAGTGGTGGGTCACCAGAGACTCTCGTCTAGAGGCTCCGATGGCTGCTTCTGTTTCTGCATGGTGGCTATGGATCACACCATAATATTAATCCCTTCTGGAGGGGGAATGATGCTGGGATAGTGTGTGTTGTGGTGTGTGTGTGCGTGTGTGTGTGTCTGTGTGTGTGTGTGTGTGTGTGTGTGTGTGCATGTGTGTGTTGAAAGGAAGTGGGCAGCTGTATGGGTGTCTAGGGCTTGTTGTGATGGTAATATAGTTTAATGTAATGATAATAATATCAGCTTGCACTCAGCCCTCTGTCTCCCCCTCTGTCCCCCCCCGGTCTCCCCCTCTGCCCCCTCTGCCTTTGTTTCGTTCTTGGTGTATGTTCGTTTTTTTTATATCTCCCTATCTTTTGTGTTTTTCTTGGTTTTTATTGCGTTTTGTGTTTCTGTTTTTGTGTGTGTTTGTGTTNTGTCACCTGAATATGGAGTTTGTCAAAGTATTGCTTGGAAGATTTTTTTTTCACGGGAAATCATCACGTCATTCCAACATAGTGGCTGTTCTTCCTCATTTTAAAGGGCACATATTATGCCACCAGGTGTGAGTGTGATTAGCCGTTTAACAATTGCCATGTGACTACCGTCTAGTGACATCACCACCAGTGGACTGTACCGACAGGTAAACTGATCTAGTCAGCATACATCTAGGTGGACATTCCCACTTGTGATGTCATTAGACGGTAGTCACACCCCAATTGCGAAACGGCTTGCGATGGCTAATCACACTCACACCTGGTGGCGTAATAGGTCCCCTTTAAATAGCTTTCTGTAAAAAACAAAAGTAATCTGTCTCACCCATTTGCACTATTATTAATAACGTTCTTGAATCTTGAATCTTAAGTTCACATCCTCAAAAAAAATACTTCTTCGACCACTATATTTGTTTCCGTGTATACATTTGTTTGTGTATTCGCTTCTCTGTGACTTATTGCACTTTTACTTGTAAATGATTGATGTGAGTCTACTCTGTGTAAGCGAACCACCAGACCAAGTCATGCTAACACGCACTTCACGGCGGTGGATAAACATCACAATGCAGTAAAGTGATTCCCGTGAATAATTGGGACGAGATGCTAATAGCCGAATGCTAATTTATCAACGGCTTTCCGTGGTAATGGATGATTTGGTAGCACAAGAGCATGTGGGAGAAATGTGTTCTCTGTTTATCGGTCGCTGCAGGCAGACAGAAACATCAGCACGTAAACACACACACGCACACACACACACACACACACACACACACACGCACACACACACACACACACACACACACACACACACACACACACACACACACACACACACACACACACACACACACACACACACACACAACACACACACACACACACACACACACACACACACACACACACACACACACACACACACACACACACACACACACACACACACACACACACACACACACACAGACACACACACGCAGACACGCCCACACATACACAATACATATTTTTGGTTGTAATTTATCACTGGTAGCTAAATAACGATAATAATTTTTTAACAGTACACACACACACACTACACACACATACATCAGTTCTGATCATAATTTAGGATATGTTTTTTCATCTTCCAAACTCCAGATGTCATTGATGTCTCATTTGATTCAATTAACTGATTTGAACATTTTCAAAGTTACATTTTTTTTGCTCATACTCAAACAAACAAAGACAAACCGCCCCTGATTTTCTTTTTTATTAGCAGAAATGTGAGGACAAGAGGCATAATTTTTGTATGCAGAGCATTTCACATCAAATAAATAAAGACAAATAAACAACGTTGGTGTTGATCCGACAATATATTTTGTAAAAGGACACGAGGAACACACACACACACACAAACACACACACACACACACACACACACTGTACAAGTCATATTCTGTGTTGTGTTGACATTCTGTGTGACGAGTGACAAATGCAGACTACATTGCTTATCCAACATTAACATTCATATGATCACACAATAGCGTAATGAGAACGACATTTGTACTCACGGTGTCCTGCAGGTGTGGCTGCTCCTCGTGGAGGGTAGGGTAGAGGAAAGGGTATAGGAGGACACAACCGAAACCATGAGAGTGGATTGGATCTCCTCCCACCAGGATGTGGGACGGATCACATGTGAAGCCGGACGGAGCTCGGGGTCTCAAGCTCGCTTTGATCCCATTTTAATTCCGCGTCCTTATCTGCGCGGCAAACAATGAAACGGGGTCAGTAGTGCATCATTCCCTGTGTCTTCTTTTCTAGCATCGAGCCAGCACACCGTCTCGTCGAACAAAGACGCAAAAATCCCCAAACTTTATCGCTATGCATCGCCCAAACTGGGCCAAGGCTATGCAACTTCTTTATTGTTACTGCTATAGCCTCATTGAAGATTAAATATGGTATAATATTAAATATTAAATATGGAGCTTTGGTCCTACATTTATATTTCATCATTCATTCCTTGTTGAATTGTCAATTTCTATGGTTGATTTTCAATGTCGATTTTCAATGTCGATCCCCGGGCTCCACCTAGCTAAGTGTGGAGGTGTCCCTGAGCAAGACACCACCTAACCCTAACTGCTCCTGACGTGTTGGTTGTTACCTTGCATGGTTGACACCGCCGTCGGTGTATGAATGGGTGAATGTGAGGCAATACTGTAAAGCACTTTGGATAAAAGCGATGATATAAATTCATCCCATTTACCATGTTTCTTTGCCCTATTTTATTCCAATCCGTCCTGAAACCATACACGTCATCCCGTATAGGGCGGTTTTCTGACAGGAACCATTACACCCCCCGTGTGTGTGTGTGTGTGTGTGTGTCTGTGTGTATGTGTGTGTGTGTGTGCATATTTGTTCAGGAAAGTTAAGAGTTGCTTGGCATCCGCTTGGAAGATTCAAATGGGCTTGTGTTAGAAGGTAAAGTAAGATAGATTGTGTGTGTGTGTGTGTGTGGGTGTACGCGTGTGTGCGTATACCTATGAGAGTGAGTGTGCATCTGTGTCTGTGCCTCAGTGTATGTGTGTGCGTGTTTGTGCGTGTGTGTGTGTATGTGTGTATATGTGTGTGTGTGTGTGTTTATGTATGTGTGTGTGTGTGTGTGTGTGTGTGCGTGTTTGTGCATGTGTGTGTGTTTACGTGTGTGTGTGTGTATGTGTGTGTGTGTGTTTATGTATGTGTGTGTGTGTGTGTGTGTGTGTGTGTGTGTGTGTGTGTGTGTGTGTGTGTGTGTGTGTGTGTGTGTGTGTGCATGTGATGTTATGCTTGCCGAGTGCTAACAATGCTGCTGGCAGAGAGGTGCTGAGAGACCACACATCCAGAAAGACATACCATAGTAACACACACACACACACACACACACACACACACACACACACACACACACACACACACACACACACACACACACACACACACACACACACACACACACACACACCACACACACACACACACAGGCACATACACACACAGACACGTGTGTGTGTTGTCACCACGGCAGAGCCTCCCCCTCACTGGGTCCCACCAGCACATTGCAATAGATGACACCGGCGTCAGGACTTGCTGTACTAGGCGGCAGAATCTGAATCTGTGTCGCGTGTGCCGCTGGCTCCTCCTCCTGGGTGGAGCCATCTGGGGGCCCTAACTGTGATGATGAGGGGCCGGACAAATACAATTGACCCGACTTGACTTCGACTTGACTCGACGGCAAATCTGTGTACTGTACTGGAGGAGGGAGGGAGGGGGGGTGGGGGGGGGGTGCAGGACAAGGGGAGAGCCGGGAGGTGGTGTCGCTGGACGGTGGTGTTGTGGGGATGGGAGAGAAGGATAGGAGAGGGAGAGAGAGAGAGAGAGAGGGGGGGGGGGGGGGGGGGAGGGAGAGAGAGAGAGAGAGAGAGGGGGGGAGAGAGAGAGTGGGGAGGAGAGAGGAGAAGGGGGAGAGAGGAGAGGGAGGATAGAGAGGGGGAGAGAGAGAGGCGGGGTATTTTATTTACCACTCGCTTTGGCAATGTAAATGTACGTTTCCCATGCCAATAAAGCTCTTTAAATTGAAATTGAAATTGAATTTGAAAGGGGGTGGAGAGAGAGAAAAAGGGGGATGGACAGGGGGAGAGAGGGAGGGGGTAGAGAGAGAGAGAAAGATAGAAGGATGGAGAGAGAAAGGGGTGGGGGAGAGAGAGGAGGGCATTTGTGCTGACAAGTGGGCGGACAGCATAGAGTCGGGGTGGCATGCGGAGGGACCTCGCCCGACATCCACCTCCCCGCCACCCAAATTCGCAACACACAACCACCCCCCTCCTCCGCCACCCCCGGAGTGGAATTAACAACCGCTAATGTCTCAAATCCGGTTGCGTCCGAGCGGCAGTGGCGCAAGTAAACACCATCGTGATCAGCAAATATTTGTGTTGGGAGAATTTGCGATAGATTACGACCTCGCGGGCGGATGCTTCACGGCGGCTTAGCGCGAGAGAGAGAGAGAGAGAGAGAGAGAGAGAGAGAGAGTGAGCGTGTGTGCATTCTCCGTCAGCCAGAGCGTACCCGATCGATCGAACACCGGCGTGTTTACGGACGCGTCGCCGCGGTGACGTGCGTGTAAACGGCTTAATTAGCGATGCGGCGCTCGTTGTGAAGAGCGGTAACCGTGTAGTTTTAGTACGTGTGCACTCACACAAAACGGAGCGCGCTTGACATTTGAATTCGTCGCGTGGCTCTCGTGTAACTTCCGACACAAGGGGGCGTCTCTCCAACGTCTCACACACACACACACACACACACACACTTGACACATTTGTTTGTGCGATGACTCATTCGTCGTAGCGTCCTCGCTGAACTAGCTTGTGTAACTTCGGAATGCCAACTGTCACTTACCCTGGGTGCGATGACTCATTCGTCGTAGCGTCCTAGCTGAACTAGCTTGTGTAACTTCGGAATGCCAACTGTCACTTACCCACCTCCCT
>PIJE02000080.1:738076-760576 GCA_002895965.2 Coryphaenoides rupestris | reverse complement strand
ATTCTGCGGAAAATCACACCATTCAACATTCAGACCATTGTACAAAGTGTCATTACAGCGGATAATGTATCAATTTATTAGACGTTTTCCCGACGTGGCCCATTTGGCAGGATTTTTTTCTGCCTTGTGATTTTACAAATAATATAGGAAATCAGGAAACGAAAAGTAGGGTAAAAGATAAAAAAATAAAAATTGCTCTGAACCACCATCTAACCTCCACGCTTGTGCACTTTTGTGGTTGGAAGCCATGGAACTCAGAGAGTTATAATCAACGTCAACAGTCTCTGAAATTAACACCTGCCAAAAGGGGGGGAAATTGTTGTGTGAAAAAGAAAAACGCCACCCACTAACATGGTGATGGTGGGGGTGGGCGTATGCTGCCATTTTGCTTGTGTATAAAAAGATGGCTTTGACCCTAATCCTGTGATTGGTTGGATACGTGTCACATGTGTGGCTTAAAAGCAACCATGATTGGCCCTGGGTGTCTCTGTGATTGACATTGTGCCTCTCTGTGCCTTTTCTCTCTCTCTCTCTCTGGTGTTGAGTTCCGGTAAGTGGCAGGTAGAGGTGATCCATCCTTACGAGCGTCTGGGGGAAACATAAAGCGTCAATTACATTTCAGACCGCCTGAATCTAACAGAAGAAGAAGAAGAAGAAGAATCGGTGACTCCACTCCTAACGACCCGTTTAGATGATAGCGCAAATAAAAAAAAAAAACCCAACAACCAAAAAACAACAACAACAGATAAGCGAGTGTACAAGTATTGCACTGCATGCTACGAACATGAGCTGAACAGGAACCAGGAAGTATTTATAGCTACAGGTGAATGGTGATTGGCTGATGGGGAAACAAATGGACTAATCAGATCTGGGTGGCACTGGGTTGGCCTTTGGTTTGAATATTGTCTCGACTGCCTCATATGAGCTCTGGCTCTGCACAGGCCTTTCTCCATGACCTGCACACAGAACACCACGCATACACATAACACCACTGGAATGATATAGCTGTTAACGCTATTTGCTCTTATACTGTTCGGCAACACACAAAGGCCTTTATGTAAGTGGCCTTCATCCTTTTCTTAAAGCGGGTAGACTAGTCGTAAGGCTAGTATGATTCACTCCCGGAAGGTTGTGAGTTCGATCCCCAATGCACACAGCCTAACTTTTAATGCGGGCGGAGGTATGAGTGGTTGTCTGGCAACAGGAAGGTTGCTGGGTCGATCCCCGGGCTCCGCCTCCTCGCAAAGTGTCGAGGTGTCCCTGAGCAAGACACCACCTAACCTCACTGCTCCTGACGTGTTGGTTGTTACCTTGCATGGTTGGCACCACCGTCGGTGTATCAATGGGTGAATGTGAGGCAACTGTAAAACGCTTTGGATAAAAGCGATATATAAATGCAATGCAGTTACCATTTACCATTTAATGCATGATTGTGCAAGATGCTCTTATCCCAAAACCTGCTCCATGATGACACATATTTGAATTCTCTGTGTTGGACAAAGTGTCTGCTAAACACTACAAGTACATATTTACAACAACGACTGCAGTGTGATCCTGATGCTTCTTCAGACTTCAGATCGTTTTTCAACGCGTGACTCTGATTTGCTTTCCCCAGCGAAACGTTTTCCGTGTCAAAAGACCAATGAACATCGACAACAGCCCCCGACAGCGAATCAGCGAGCCTGTCTCAGGGCAAAGATGGGATCGTTAAATGTCACGTCTGAATTCATTTTGTCCACTAAGCTGTTGAATATTCAGCCTTCTGCTGTCCCCGTATTCCCTGTTCACGCTCGGAGCTCTGGATAAATACCCGACGAGTACACACCTTTAAAAGTGGCGACACTGCGCCTTTAAAAGCTTCCTGAGAGACGAGGCGGCCGATTGGTCAACACCGATGGCTGCTTGTGCAATTTTTAACACGGTCGAGGCCGCGCAATACACACGAGTGACCGAGCTGCAGCGCCTGTTTGCATGTAAATGAGTGAGTGAGTGTAGCCTTTAATAATTATCGAGACAACCTTTTACTTTCCTGTAAATACGTGACTGTACCTTTAAATAAATAATGAGAAGAGCCTGTCTTCTAATTATCTGTGAACATGTGTTAAAAATTCATCAGACAGCCTATTTCTTCCCTGCTGTAAATATGCTATTGTACCTCTTTAGAAATGAACAAGGCAGACTTATACTTACCTGTGAATGGGCGACTTAACCTCTGAATAATTACTGAGACTGCCTGATATTTTAAACTACTGTAAACATTGGACTGTACCTGTCGATAATGAATGGGTGGCCTTGTTCTGGTGTGTACATATTTACACAGTGTGTGTGTGTGTGCGTGCGTGTGCGTGTCTGTGTCTGTGTATGTTTGTGTGTGTGCATGGGTGTCTGTGTAGTATCCTGCATGCACATATTTTGTTTCTTTGACATTGTCAAATGTGTAATAATAACTATAATAACTTTAATAATAATAATAATAACTTTCAAAATAACAGTGCTGTGTTGCACAGCATGTAGCTTTATTTCCGTTAAGCTAAAGTTTGTTATGCTAAAGTTATAAACTATATATATACAGTATATATTCCCTTACGACCACTTTAGTCGGCTTTAGCAAACCGTTAAACATGACGTTGATCGGCCATATTGGAGATTGACAGCTCAATAATGCATCACAAAATGTCCGCACACAGATGGACCAAAACTGAAGGTTGTCTAAAACACTCCACTCCCACTATATATAGACCCGTTGTATAAATAGATGTTCTCTCTGCTGCTTAACTGCCGTAATGTTATGCATTGCCTCCCATTCTCTCGCAAAACGTAGGCTATTGACATCCACACACAAACGTTTTATTGGACATTTTATGGAGACGCGCAATCGCTTCTATTGTGTACGTCCCTGTTGTCTTGTTTGCGGTCATATCAGCGATGAGTAACGGTGGGCCGATGGATGGATCCAATTCTCCCTTGACCGTTTTCCTCCCAGTCTGTCTTTTTTAAGGGCCTCTATCTTGTCACCACATGTGTGTGTGTGTGTGTGTGTGTGTGTGTGATTCGCCATAACAAGCCATTTAAAAATGATCATGTGACCCCTCCCCGGTGACATCACAAGTGGCGTCCCTCAGATGTACGATGACTAGATCAGTCTACCGGCCGACCCAGTGGGCTGTACGAACTGGTCAGCTTATCTAGTACCCATCAGACTGTACATTTGGGTGGACCCTCCCACTTGTGATGTCACTAGAGGGTAGTCACGTGACAATAAAACAGCGACTTGACTGACAATGCATTTAGTTTCAAGTTTAAATGATAAATTGATATTCATATCGTGCTTTTATCCAAATCGCTTTACAGTTGCCTCTCATTCACCCATTCATACACCGACAGTAACAACCAACACGTCAGGAGCAGTTAGGGTTAGGTGGTGTCTTGCTCTGGGACACCTTGACACTTAGCTAGGCGGAGCCCGGGGATCCAACCAGCAACCTTCCTGTTGCCAGACAACCGCTCTTACCGCCTGAGCTGCTGCCGCACTCTGATGACATGCTAGCTCCTCAAACACACCGCCGCAAGGAGGAGGAAGTGACACCAAGCATACGGCATACAATGGGTTTCTTGGACACACCACTTGGGCGAGGGTGGAGGGGGGGATACATATATATAGTTGTTGGCTTTCCAACAGTACATTCACGATTACAATACTTGTCTGGTAATACCGGAACACAGCACTTCTAGCGAAGTACACTGGCTCTCGCAGGAAGTAGATTAAGGAATTGCAAATATGAATCATACAAGAGTGAGAGAGAGAGAGAGAGAGAGGCTGATAGAGGAGAGAATGACAGAGGGAGAGAGTGATGGAGGGGAGCGCTGGGCTCGGGAGGAAGGGGAAGAGAAGGAAATTGAGGGGGATAAGTGTATTAAAGAATAAACCGGGTGATGGATACTGCCGGAGTAAAAGCTCTGGCTGGACTCAGACGGTATCGAGGAGGGGGCTTCTGGTTCCACATTCACGTTAGATGTTCTTTAGGTTGTTTTTTTTTGTTGACCCAAAAAAAACTATATTCAGAGACTTTTATTCTCCCTGTGTTACTCCACAGAGCTGCAAAATCATCATCATCCATAAATTCAACACTTACAATGATTTATCTGTCTATCTTTGCGTTAGCCATATTTGCATCAATCTCATTAATTAAGAACCTGGATGAGGCCAATATGGCCGCTAGGTGGATGCATAAAGCCCATTAGTATTGACTGAGCAACGTTGTACTCAGTTTACATACGTTCATCCAAATAGTCAGTGAGGCTGGGATAGAAGTGTCTTGGAGTGCATCATGCACTTTTATTGATTTATTGATGCTCATAACATTGATAGAAACCTGAACGGAAAATGCAGAAATTATGAAAATTCCCACTGAGTTCTATTGTCTCTCCTTTTCCGTATTGTAAATACTCAATAAGGAAAAGGTGTGTGTGTGTGTGAGCACACACACACACACACACACACACACACACACACACACACACACACTCACACCCCATATTTATGCCTCATGATGGCGTTCTGATTCGCAGCATAAACAGAATATTAAATATCGAGCATCACAAAATATACTCTAATTCTTGAACTTTCTTGGACTTTTTCGCAGACACACATTCATGCAGGCCTTCCTCAGACGTCCATTGCGTCTTGTAACCCGATTCTCAACTGTCTGGAGGGAGTCCAGTGGAAGCGATGCAGCATCTTAAATCGGATGAGGCGTTCCCTCGTCCCCTGACATCGTTTGAATGTTCTTTCACATGCTGTCCTGCTCCTTGTCGTTGCATGTCAGGTTCAGGTCCCCTTCCCAAGTTCCCTGTGTGTACCTGAGAGCTGACAGGACCCCATTACTCCACAATGCTCTGGAGCACTATGGAGTCATAATAATAATAATACACAGACCCACCGCCGAGCTCATTAATACTTTATCAAATAACTTTACACAGTGTGTGTGTGCGTGTGCGTGTGTGTGTCTGTGTATGTTTGTGTATGTTTGTGTGTGTGTGTATGGCAGCTGATGTACTGGGACCCAAAGACCTAAAACCCAATAGCAAATGGCAAAGTTGCAGAATCTATCTGAAGAAATGATTGTTGTACACAATCCTCAAAAGGATTTCAATATACCATTGTGGTATGGATCCCCCCAGTTCAGTCTACGACGGCCCCTTTCTAGCCAAGCCCTTCCAACAAAAAGGGTGTTCACCATTCCATAACTTTGGATGCAGCCAGACACTCGCCTGAGACATTGGGATACGGATCCAAATGAAACACCCGGGCAACTTAAGTGTGCATTCATTTTCGGTGAGCCTGTATTAATGGATGTGGTTATGCTTATATCGCCAGTTTGATAGACAGACTTTGCAGGGGTGACAATGGGGCAAGAACCCATTGATCCTCCTCAGAGCCTCTCAGGAGCTAGGGGCCGGTGGGCCAAGGTGTGGTAGATTAACAGCATCATAATAAAACATATTGGGTTGTCGCAGCAGCGCAGTCCTCAATCAACTGGCCTTTGTAGTTCACTGAGGTGTAATCGGGGTCGTTTACCATTCCAAATAAATGTCTTTGTTGTCCTGCCAAACCCATTGAAATACGGACAGAGGGGGAATGGGGAGGGAACCTCCAGTGGAATGGAATGAATGAGGTAATTGAGTTTGGGAACGCCATTAATTTTTACGGCATCAACCTTTCCCCGCTGCGAATGAAGAGGCGCCCATCATTAACATCACAAGTGGATTGTATGTCATAATGGGTTATGCTGAACTTTTAGCAGGTCTTTCGAGGGGAGATTCTCGAGGGGAGAATCAGATGCCTCGGTGTCTGACAATGTTTGCTTGGGCCACTGAAGTATGCGCCTGGTTGGAAGGCTGTAAGGAGGGCAATTGACTGTCAAGTGCGCCCTATAACCTGAACCTGAACAAGATTGTGGTTGACCCCTCCCACCCTGGACACAAACTTTTTGAGTATCTCCCCTCCGGCAGGAGGTTGCGGTCAGGACCAAAACCTCACGCCACGAGAACAGCTTCTTCCCCTCATCAACAAGACCCGGGACCCCCACTGATCCCCACAGATTCCCACCCACTGTGGACACTATACTACACGTTATGTTAACGTTTAACGCCACTGACTCCCACCCCCCATGGAAACCATTGTGTTACATTAACGCACATCTTGTCTTTTCTTTCTTTAAATTTCACCTTTTTATTGCTTATTGCTTATTTTATATATATATATATATATATATATATATATATACATTTAGAATGGTTTGCATTTCTTTTTCAATTATATGTTATTACACTCCATTTACTCCACACTCCATTCCTTGTTTGCAATGCATTGCAAGGCAATAAAGCTGTTCCTGATTCCGTTTCTGGTTCTGATTAAGAATCAATGATCCTGAGGGGACTGGTAGGTACTGATCTACCAGGTTCGGACACAAACGACAATCCATCATCCATGTCGTAAGGCGTCCGTTTGTGTGTTAGCCCGGGGGGCCAGTAGCCCCTGCCACTCGAGGCTCTGGAGACATCGGGTGTCATGGTGGCTGTAACACCACCGTTTAAAACCTCCAGGAACAATAAATCCCTGAGAGGGAGATCTGGGATGAGGCACTTTACGATACACACAGACATATACGATCGCACACACACACACACACACACTTTTTATTGCAATTTTTATGTAAACTGTTTTGACGCTCTCCAACCGAACTGATGGCTTCTTCCACAAAGTCTCATCTTGGTGTGCGCGTGTGTGTTTGTTCGAGTGTGATTGTGTGTGTGTGTGTGTGTGTGTGTGTGTGTGTTTTAATATCCTCACTAATCCCCACACGTTGTCTCTCCCTCTTGTGTTCTCTCGTGTCCAGGTTGTCGGGAAGCAATGTTCCGTCTCCGGTTGTCAGTAATAAGAATTGGCTCCGCCTACACTTCGTCACCGATAGCAACCACCGTTACCGTGGTTTCAGTGCGCACTACCAAGGTAAGACGTCACCTGGGCTTCATGTGGACTTGCATACACACACGCACACAGTTTTTAATACATCTTTGTTGTTGTATTGGCTTCTTTTTTGATAAGTTTTGCACCACTTTCTATTATTTCTTTGTTTATTTTTGGAGCTTGGATTTTCTTTTCCTCCGAATGGATCCCCTTCTTGTTTACCATCATCCACCTGCTGCTACTTACAACTCTCCCTCCGTCTCTCTCGTCCTCCCTCCCTCCCTCTCTCCTTCCCTCCCTTCCTTCACCTATTTCTGTCTCTCCCTCTCCTCCTCTTCTCTCTCCCCCTCTCTCCCGCCCTCTATCTCTCCATCTCCATCCATGTCACTCCCTCCCTCCCTCTCTCCCTCTCTCCCCACTCCCTCCCCCCTCTCTCTCTCCCTCCCCCCTCCTCTCTCCCCCTCCTCTCCTCCCCTCTCTCTCCTCTCTCCCCTCTCTTCCCTCTCTCTCTCCCCTCTCTCCCTCTCTCTCTCTCCTCCCCCTCCCCTCTCCTCTCTCCCTCTCCTCCCCCCCTCTCTCTCTCTCCCCTCCCTCTCTCTCTCCCTCCCCCTCTCTCTCTCCCTCCTCCCCTCTCTCTCTCCTCCCCCTCTCTCTCCTCCTCCCCCTCTCTCCTCCTCCTCTCTCTCCCTCCCCTCTCTCTCTCCTCCCTCCCCTCTCTCTCCCTCCCCCCTCTCTCTCTCCCTCCCTCCCTGGTAAGGGCACACAGACAGTTATCTGTGGCCCAGTCCTGCCTGCTGGATAAACTCTCCATTGGCTTTAGTTCCTGGGTTTTTCTCCAAACCCCCCAAATAGATAATGAAATCCCGGAGAAAAGTCCGGAGCTGGGCCTGCGGTCACGCACCAAGACTCAAAATGAGACATTCTCTCCACTTTTTCTATTTAGGTTGAGTTTTAGCTTTTTTGTCTTGTTTTTTTTTGTGGTCATTTTCCTCATCTTCCCTCCCCTCCTCCTCCTAGCTTTACAATTTCCCTGGCTTTACAATTTCCTGCCGAAACATATTTTATATACTCAAGCTGTTTAGTTGTTGGATAAAGTGAGTGTGTGTGTGTGTGTGTTTACCACTGGGGTTTTGTGTGGATATATTTTAATGGGCTGGGGAATGTGTATATAATTAACGACGTGCCAGATGACAAAATTATATTATGCAGGTTTGCTCGGCCAAACCGTTCCAGGATTCACATCCCAGTTTCCACACGGTACAATATGATCAGATGAATTGCTGATATGACCGGATTCACCCTACTTTTATACACCTATACATACATAACATTTTGGTTGAATCTTCAAGTCGACACATGTGAAATAGATATCCTGCTATGAATATCACAGTCCTCATTAACACAGTGAATAACACACACACACCTGTTTACACAAAACTGTCACTCATCACCAATATCTATTTTCTAATGTTTTCATAAATTCTAAATTTATTCAGGGTTCCCACGGGTCCTCAAAAGTTAGTGAATTTGAGAAGAAAAAAATTATAATTTGAAAGCTTTTGAGAATAGACGTGAATAGACACGGGTCATTGAAAGTACTTGAATTGATATCTGTTGTGCAAGAATAGAAAATTAAGTTCTTGTTTTCTTGTGCTGCGTAAGAAAAGGCAAGAGACCACATAGTCTGCCGTCACTGTAACACAGCACAGTTGAGAAGTACATGTTCAATTAATTGCATTTCTATATCGCTTTTATCCAAAGTGCTTTACAGTTGCCTCACATTCACCCATTCATACACCGACGGCGGTGTCAACCATGCAAGGTAACAACCAACACGTCAGGAGCAGTTAGGGTTAGGTGGTGTCTTGCTCAGGGACACCTCAACACTTAGCTAGGGGGACCCGGGGATCGAACCAGCAAAGTGTTCACACATTCAAGACTCTCTCCTTTAAATTTTTGTCTGTGAGCTTCTCTAAAGCCTGCTAGTTCTCATGAGGAAGAGCATTGGAAGAGAAATTAATGTTGATCTGTGTCTCAAAGTATGCCTTGAATTTGAGTGGATCGGGCCTGGAAAATCCTTAACTTTGATTTTCAAGAAGGTGTGGGAACCCAGCTTTTAACTTTAGGTCTCTGTTTCTCTCACCACCCCCCTCTCTCTCTCGTCTCTCTCTCTCTCTCTCCTCTCTCTCTCTCTCTCTCTCTCTCTCTCTCTCTCTCTCTCTCTCTCTCTCTCTCTCTCTCTCTCTCAATCACTCCTTTTAAAATGGTGCACTTATAATCTCCCTCCATCCACCCACTATTAGTGGACGTGACTGACACTAATTACCATGGCTTGCCCATTGGACGATGCTATTGTTAATCCTTCTTGTCACTGCCCATTCTGTGGAACATATTTAAACTTCTCCTCGTGCCTCATTATCATTATGTACACAGAGATAGACGTGTTCCTAAAATCTGCTCTTTTTCCCTCCCCCTTCCCTAAATTGTTAACGTGCCGCATGCATGACCGAGTGAAATTAATCCTCAAAATGTCCACCTCTTATGAACGCCCACGCCACTTCACCACAAGAGCTCAGCCACCACTCACAGATAATTTTTTGGGGTCATTTCATAAGTATTTTTGCGACCGTTTGATGACACTTGAATTAGGATCTCTCCCTCCGCGGCTCAATCGAGGTTTCTCTGCGACACCGCGAAGATGCTAAATTTCAAATGCTCTGTGGACGCACATTTTACAGACTCCCATGTGTTATCTTATCGTCAGCCAACCTCCATCTTACAATTCAAAGGAAGCGTCCATTCCATTTTGTAAATTCTATTTTTTTTTTTGCTGTCGGGTCTGAGTGACGCAGAGCTTGTTGTGGAGAGGAACCAGCGGTCACAGAGTTCAGGACTGCTGAAGGCCTTCACGCCTTGGGCACCGGTTCAACAACAATCTGGCGATGAGTCGACGGAAAGCCAGGGTTCTTATACAGGCAGGTGTTAGGTGGTGTCTTGCTCAGGGACACCTCGACACTTAGCGAGACGGAGCCCGGGATCGAACCAGCAACCTTCCTGTTGCCAGACAACCACTCTTACTTCCTGACAGTACAAAGAGTATGAATGAGTACAAAGAGCACACATTGTGTTTTACGGGACATGAATGACGGCCTACGGGCTATTTTAGGAAATAGGTATGCAAGTATACGTGGTACTGTGTACTTCTTCGTGACGGTGGCCCGCTATAAAATATATAGACGCAAGTAATGCACAAACCATGTTGACTGTGTTGTTGTGTTGGAAGTCGGAAGTAGTGGACATTGCGGAGCCTGGAGAAGTAATGTTGGTGATGCTAAAAATGATATATTATGAACTCTCAGCTGATGAACTCCCAGAGCCTTTTGCTAATGATGTTCTTTATGAGACGGCTCGCGTTAAAATAATGTGAAACTGGTTCCCGCCCTGCCATGTCTGACGCTAGGCTGCGTGCGGAGAAGCCATACTCTCAGTACCGTTTCAGCACCAGGTCTGACTAATGGGCGTCCATAATTATGCAGATAAACAACCCATTGTGTCGTTTGTTTTTTAAATTAACTTTTTGTATTTATTATTTTAATGACGGTCCTTGAAAACCTACCAACTCCACTCCGGTGTCGCTCTCTCACCTTATTTCTCTCTCTCTTTCTCTCTCTCTCTCTTGCTGTCTCTCTCTCTTGCTCTCTCGCGCAATTCAATTCAATTCAAGAAAGCTTTATTGGCATGAAGGTTACAGCGACATTATTTCCAAAGCCACATATGTACAAACATGGAATAAAAGTAAGTAATGATAATAATTTTTTCTAATAATTAGTTTTTCTTCGTTGGTATATTTTCGAAACTCAGGGAGGATTAAGCTGTATTTGTTGAATGAAGATTCTCTAATTTCTCTCTCTCTCTCTCTCTCTCTCTCTCTCTCTCTCTCTCTCTCTCTCTCTCTCTCTCTCTCTCTCTCTAAGCCCCGCCTCCTCCACACCTGACAGCCAGTAGCTCATTACCTCTGTCTCTGTCTTCTCCCTCAAATCCTGTTTGATTGATTGATTGATTGACTGACTGACACCTCGGCCACTCCAGACGAGAGATGCTGTTAATTGGTTGAATTGATTTTGATTGATCTAAATTAGTGTAAAAAGTTAATTAACATGTTAATGAGTGCCTTCCAGTCTGATATGTTAGTTGATTCATTAGAGGGGGGAGTATTAGAGGGGGATTAAACAAGATTGATTGATAGCTAACTATAGTCAGTTGTCAATCATTTTATTTATTCATTTATTTTCTTAATGTGGAGACGGGGGTCAAATAGGTTCACACGTATGGTGGCGCACACACGCACACGCACGCACACACACACACACACACACACACACATATGACACACACATACAAACACACACATACACAAACATGACACACAGACACACACACACACAAACTTGACATACAGACACATATTCAAACACACACACATACAAACACACACACACGCACACACATAAACATCACAATGTCAACAGTTCCTAATCATAATAAAAAGGCAGAATGTATCCAACTACTCAAGCCACTCGTCCACAACGCTGTAGCAATGATGAAGTTGATGTGAGGAGTGATTTGTAACGTTTAGTGATGTTCCAAAACACACTTCAGGCCAGCAGGTTCTGAATCTGTCTCTGAGAATTATGACGTGTCTCTGCTTTGGTGAGTTACCTTTATGATATAACACACCGCTGTCACTTCCTGAGACAGGAGCGAGGCAAGCCTGCCAGTTCACTGGGCCCTGGGCGTGCGTGTGTGTGTGTGTGTGTGTGTGTGTGTGTGTGTGTGTGTGTGTGTGTGTGTGTGTGTGTGTGTGTGTGTGTGTGTGTGTGTGTGTGTGTGTGTGTGTGTGTGGCCAGCATGAGCAAGTCTGTGTTATAGGTCAACTTTTTGGCTCTTGACAAATATCTTTCTTCTGCCGTCCAAATTATGAACTCATGAATAATTGATGTTCACCCCTTATGATTTGTGTGAGGATGGAGAGAGATAGAGAGAGAGAGAGTGAGAGATAGAGAGAGAGAGAGGGCACAAAAAATGTACGACGGTAAAACAAACAATTCCATATCCACAGAGAGAGAGAGAGATAATCGCAGGCATTTTAGCGTGCTGAGACAGTTGGCAGCCATGTTCTGGCAAAGTATGAAAGTACCAAACATTCAGAGGTGTCATCACACTGCTGCTGTTGTAAAAACAGGTTGTATATGAACCTAGAGAGAGAGAGAGAGAGAGAGAGAGAGAGAGAGGTGGGGGGGAGGGAGAGAGATAGAGAGAGAGAGAGAGGGGGAGAGTGGGGGGAGGGAGGGAGGGAGTGTGTGTGTGAGAGAGAGAGAGAGAGAGAGAGGGGGGGAGGGAAGGAGGGAGGGAGTGTGTGTGAGAGAGAGAGAGATGGAGCGACAAACACAACTAAACATTGTGTGTGTGTGTGTGTGTGTGTGTGTGTGTGTGTGTGTGTGTGTGTGTGTGTGTGTGTGTGTGTGAGAGAGCGAGAGCATTATGGGATGCATTATGTGAGCGTATTTAGCCATGTAGAAGCCCAGGGACGCTCTTTACATAATTTTTTTTTATCAAAAGCTAACTCCACTAATGGGCCCTCATTTGCATACCTAATTGACGAGCAGAAACATAACGTTGAACATGCTATGGAGCACATTTCTTTGTTTTTCCCTCCCAGACCCTAAATGAAAGTCATTCTCCACACATTGGTACACACTGCAACCACCCCCCACACCCCCCGAGACATAAAGTGATCAGCTAATATACACAACATGTTCCCCTCGTCCATATAATCTCTGACAGTTTAGTCCATAAACACGCACACGCACACACACACACACACACACACACACACACACACACACACCCACGCAGCTATATGTAGCCGCGGTCTGCATGAATACTAGCTATAGGGTTAGCTCAACGATGGGTTAAGTGCCACGTACTCATACAGTACATCGCCTCTCTCTCTCTCTCTCTCTCTCTCTCTCTCACTTGACATGTTAATATAGCCACTATCCCCTCCGCGATGTATGCTAAATAGCAGTTGCTCAATTAAGGCTCATAAGTCCAACGCCATTTAGCCTCGTTCCTGACCTAAATAGGGAAAAAGTTTCAAGAGAGAGAACTGCGCGAACGCAAACGCAAACTCCTAGCATTTGCTAGCGTGGCGCGGCGGGTGACACATAGGTTTTCCGGTTCCGTGAATCACACTAGCGGCTGGTTGCTAACGCCTGGTTGCTAACGGCGGCTCCAACCCCCCGAAAGAGTTCTTCGTTTTTGTTTCTCCATCTCCCCCTGCAATGCTAAATAATAGATTAATGCCGCTTACACACAGAGATGATGAGCACACTGGCTGACACTCAGTCCTGATTTTAAAAAGAATAAAAATATAAGAAACTGCTGAAAATTCCTCCGCCCCTGAGCGACACCAGGGGTGCTTGCGCTCCCACTACCACAGAATAACACTTCACCCGGGGGAAGAGACGGTAATCGTAACAATAACACTTCTGCAGCTTCTTCGCAATATTTTTTCCAAATGTGTACACGACGCCATCTTTTTCTGCGTCGACTCTGCTGAACTGTGGTGAACTGAACTGGTTTGGTGTCTTTAACTGATGATGTTTCACTTGTTTTGAGTCCTTGAGGCCTGTTTAACGCCTCTCTCTTTTTTAGTTTACTATTGCACCTGTGCAACTACCAACGGTCGTTGGTAGTTAGCATTAGGGATGCAAGGAAAACCAACCAAAAATTAGGCAACATATCTTAATCTTAAGTAGGCCTACATGAGAATAGAATGTGCATGTAATGTGAATAAAATAATCTATCCAACAGGGGCAACAAAAAAGATATTCATATAATCTAGACAAGCTATAATGGCATCAAATTATGAACAAAATAATTAGAATGGAAAAGGGCCTACAATAGCTGATAGCAAGCAATTAATAAGCTGATTTTAGCTAACCCACCTGCAAATCATCCGCATATTATAAATACAGAAAGAAGGTTGGTCCGCAACAGCCTTCTTCCGCGGGTACAGACGGGTCAGGCTGGCCAATGACTCAATCCACAACACACAGGTGTGTACACCTCTGGACACAGGTGTGTACACACCTGTAGACACTCACAGGTGTGTGTACACCACTGAACATCTTTACTTCCCTGCAACAGGTAGTACAACAGGTAGAGTGTGAATATCTGTTGATTATCCAATCCGATCTGACGTCACCGCAACTCTCATGGAGGCAAGTCTGGAGCAACTCTGGCAACAACTTGACTCGTTATGGAAACACAAACTATCCTCGCTGTGGTTTGACTCCTCGTGGCCAAAAGCCTCTCTCCTCTGACCTGTGTGCCACAGGTTTCACTTTAACAACGATCCACACGTGTAAGAATCACACCCTTAAACATCCCCTTTTTTCCCCTTTTTTCCCCTTTTTGGGGACATTTACTCATGGTAACCTTTTTAGTTTCTCTGACAGCACTTTAAAGAAGCATTTTTTTCCGGTGGCAATTATTTAGAAGGAGTCAGAAAAGAAGAGGAGAAAAAAGTACAAACCTTAACCATACTCAGGCACTTGCCAGGCGCATGCCACGTTTAATAAGCCACGCTTTCAGACAGCCAGACAAATTAGCTCGGGAGTCTGCCAGTCTGTCATTTTGTCAGCTGCCTACCTACCCACAGCTCATACAACAATCAATAAACAATGCATATTATATCAGTACTATATCATATGTCAGTGAGCCCACAGTCTGAGCCCACAGAGTTTCACAGTTTTGCAGCAAATGTTTCTCATGTATGTTTCCGTTTTGTGGCTCAACTCCTGAACCGCCGCTGTCCCTCGTTTGAGTCAGTCAGTCAGTTAGTCAGCTGGCTGCAAAACTGTCAGCTCGAAAAGTTCTGTCAGCCGTCTCGTCAGTCGAAAGTTATCCAGGAGCTCTAAAAATCACAATTTTGCAAACGTGACCCAGTAACAATGCCTGCTAAATTAATTACCATTAAAACTAAGTATATTTTATATATTGCATAAAAAGTACAACATGCAGGTCAAATTTCCAATAGCTTACCAATAGCTTGCCCAAATAACCCCCCTCCCCCCACAATAAGTAAGTAAATAAATAAAGCCCATCACAATATTAATGCAGCCAATAGGATCAAAGCAACGTCCATGGATGTGGTGTGTCAGGGTCATATCTGCGCCCCCTGCCCTGCACATCGTGCCTTCAGAGAGCAGAAAAGCATTAGCATGATTGTGTTGACCCCCAGTCACCCGGGTGGCCCCTGTACACGGCAGGGCCCCGCAGCAGAACCTAATCCACACAGACTCAGAGTGTCCGCTTCGATGTCCACCGGGGGGCCGGATGACAGACCCTGCTACACACTCACAGCTCCAGGCTGGGTCCTTCTAGTTAGTGTCACTAGGCATTGTGTTGTGTGTGTGTGTGTGTGTGTGTGTGCCCCTGTGTGTGTATGTGTGTGCCTGTGTCCCTGTGTGTTTGTTTGCGTGTGCATGCGTGGTGCATGTGTCCATGCGTGTGTGTGTGTGTGTCTGTGTGTGTGTGTGTGTGTGTGTGTGTGTGGGCAGTTGCTTATCAATCTGTGTATCCATCAATATACATCCTATGTCTCTGAATGTGATTGGATTGCATTCATGCATGTTCATAATTATGTGTGTGTGTGTGTGTGTGTGTATCCTTGCGTGCGTGTACACCAGTGTGTATTCATATCCGTCCAGTACAACGTGCTGGGCCCGGGTGCAAACAATCCATTTCCTTCCCCCGTGGCAGTCACCCACCAATCACATCCCTCCATCATCTCTGCTCATTACGTATTCATGAGTTTCTATGTCTGCGGGGGTTGTGATTGGCTCATAATGAACGACGGAGGGCATCATCAGTCAAGCAGCGCTGCACAGCCCACCGAAATCAGTCAGTCAGCACAATAGTAGCGCGCCAGGCAACCGGGCGTCGCCACGGAAACATTTTTCACAGGGTTTTTTTTTTGTTCCGCCCACCAAGTATTGAGGCTCTCGCCACACGCTCAAGGCGAATTGAAACTCAGGGTATTGTGCTACAGCTCGAGACCACGTCCTCGTAAACCCGTACACCCCAACGGGAAAAAAACCAAAAGTGGTCTCAGAATGATGCATATTCCGCGAGTTTCACTAATTCCGCCTAAGTATAGCGGCGGGGCGCGGCCGGTGTAATTACAAAAGCAGCGTTCGCCGCGGCAACACGATAAGATGGAACACCCTATTTACCGAGCGCAAAGAAAAAACAAAGCAAAATCAGAGATGGTATGTTCTTTCTTTCATCTGCGTCAGCGGCGTGCATGCTAACGAAAAGCCGCAGCCTGAGCCAAATGATGTGAAATCATAAATCTTACATCGCCATACATCATTTTATAATATATATATTTTATACAGTATATATATATATATCTTTTTTATATACAGTAAATTCCTCTACATTCTTCGTCATTTGACAATTTGGCAGACACTTTAATGCAATGCGTCTGACAGTGAGAGTGGTGGGTATCTGGCTCCAGGACTCCGACAGGTAGACCCTTGGGCTCACACGGGGCTCCAGAAACGTTGGGCCGAGCCGTGAGTCAGGCACCCGAACCACAAGACCGACTTGCCTGGTCGCATCTATTGTCTTAAGAGGGTCTATTTCACTGGCATTGGCTCTCAGCTCCTGACTCGCTATATTACTTTTTCATCAACGTTGCAGAGCTAATTACGCTTGCCCATCGAGGGAATACACGGGAATGATTTATTTTAGAAATTTTAATTTTTTTTTGCTTTGCGATGAGGCAATATGGGGACACGTTGTGCTACGCTGTAATTAGTTCCTTCTTAGCAGGATGAGCGTGCGCTCGTTGCGACGGCATATTGTGCGATGACGAAAACACACACACCCACTGAAATTAATGGAATGTGGCTCAGTGGCTTTGTGTGCCGGAAGAAGACAATGCTGCTCTGATGCAGCCACTAACTTCCATGCTAACCGTATAATTTGCGTAATACTTAGTGAACACAATATGCGAGTTACAAAGCTTGATTTTTCGTTTTGCCCTTTCAGTGATGGTGCAGTGTGAGGAAAATCTATTATTATTATTATTATTATTATTATTATTATTATTATTATTATTAGCGTATATGTTTCAGTCAACCAACTTACGGTCCTTGAAGGCAACCTTTCACCCCCTGCTCAAACGTCATTGATAAACAATGCAAAAAAACAATACAGACAAACAGCACTATCGTGTTACATTAATCTTTTCTTTAAATTGCACCTTTTAATTGCTTATATTGTATAGAATTATATATTTGCAGAATTTGTAGAATTTCTTAGAATTTCTATATTATTACTTTCTGTTTAATGTTCAACGTTGTGCACCAATTTTCACAAAAGCACATTCCTTGGCAATAAAACTGATTCTGATTCTGATAATGAAGGCTCTGGAAGAGGTCCTTTGACCCGGTGGGAATCCCTCTCCTCTGCCTGTAACTTGTTACTCTGCACTCCCTTTATCCTCGTGTTGTGGAGCATATAACAAATCTGGCCCAATGAAACCGACTTCCACTGTTCCACTGAGCCAAACCAATCACGTAAATGGGATCACTCGCTCCCTTTATAGATGTACTTATTTTCTTCTTTCAGATGTTAATTAAAATGTTATGTTTCAAGGCAGAGAGATTCAACAGCCCGGCTGCGTCTTCACTACACCGGTTGCTTTCTAAAATCTCTTGAATAGACAGTTATTTGCACACGACGGCACCACATGCAATTTCTTTTCTTTTCGGTTCATCGGTTTGATGACACGTTTCAAGCACTGTTTTATCATCCTGATGTTATCCTCTGCGTTGCCTGGAACCCAGAACTCCCCGCTACTTTTGGTTGGAGGCCGGATCACGCCGCCATCGTGCGATCGTCTGCGCTGAGCCGCGCCCCAGAGATGCAGAGAGCCTCGGCAAAGACCGCAGCCCTTATTCCACACTATATCACTAATGACTGTGGAGATAGATACATGTATAAAGATAAGATCATTCATTTTTTTTTCCCTCACATGAAAGTCGTTGTGAAGGGAGTTACAATGAAGAGGCAATCTTTCTCTCCGGCTCACAAGTAATGTCTGGGGTGTTATTTGCGACGCCTATATTGCGTAGATCAGCGACACTGACCTTAGGAGGTGAATGTCTATGGATTTCACTGAGACTTTCACGTCAAACATCCGTGCTCAGGGACAAGCGAGGTGACGGAAGTAGTCTTCTGTCATCTCTTTCAACATCGTGTCACATACTTTGTACTCTAACATACTCTGTCTGTATACTACGGTATATGTGTACATTTCAAGACGGTTAGTGGTTAGATATGATATATTGCATCTTTGTTCTGTGGATTAAATATTAAATATGCTGCTCTTTACACAGATCAACCTTTTCATCTGCATGGTGCAGCAGAGTCAGTGAACTACGCTTATGAACTACACTTCCACAGCGGGCGTGTTTAACTGTGAATGATGAATATTCACTAAGCACCTGAGCAAGATTATATACGATGGAGACAATAACATTGGGGGTGTGGGGGAGGGGTGTGGGAGTGTGTAGCTTGCCCGGGAATACATGTTTTGCTTGCGGAATATCTATTCCTCGACAGTGTTCATTTGCCAAGGCTCTAGTTACTAATTCATAACTCACTCATGTATGTGTAGCCCGTGTAGTGTAGCAAACATACCATCTGAAAACATAGGGGAATATATGGAGACAATTGGATAGATGTTATGGATGGATTCATAGATGGATGGCTGTAAGGGTATATCGGGGAGGTGGATACATAATACATTTCTATATTTTAGATTTTATATAGTATATATATATATATATATATATATAGTCTTCTTGCCGTTCGTTTTATGAAGCATTTCATTTATTATTACACCTTTTGGATAATGGAAAACGCAACTTTGGTAGTTTGGTAGTAATAAATAGACCCCTAAATAATTAAAGTGAAAACATTCGCACAGCAAAGGATTGTTATGTCATTCCACATACACACACACACACACACACACACACACACACATACACACATGTGCGCACACACTCATAAACACACACACACACACAAAGCGGTCCCCATTCATCTGCAGACGCATAAATCCATCAGATATAAGTGTGCACGTTGGAATGTGTTACACAGCCCCGTGCGCGGCGTTAAATTAAGAACTCATTAATTCACCAGCGCCGTGGTAATTGCAATATGCTTGATATATTCTCACGTATGAAGCCGCTGTACAACGTTTGGCTAATCGTCAGGATTAACGGCAGGATCTATGTGATCTATTGTGAATCATATATATATAAATGTATATGTATGTATGTGTGTGTGTGTGTGTGTGTGTGTGTGTGTGTGTTTATGTATGGGGAGGGAGAGGGGGAGACAGAGGGGGAGAGAGAGTGTGACAGAGAGAGAGACAGAGAGACAGAGAGCATATATGGATACTTTAATGTCCATGGGCTACATATTGATTTGTGTGCGAGTTGCAAATAGCCGGATGCCGAATGAGAAACGGCACACACGCAAAAAAGGGAATAACTAAATAAGAGCGCATGAAGTCGAGTGTTATTTGTCACCGTTCAGTGCGTTAGTCTGTCAGGTCATTATGAAGATGATGCCCGTCAGCGTGCCGATCACTCATTCATTAATGCTCCCCTCCCACACATAGTTTTCCAGGGACAAGATATTTGCATCCGATTTCATGCTTACTCTGTGACGGTTGTGTTTTTGGTCACTTTTTAATCCATTCATGCCGCCCAAACTGTATTTTTTTTGCCACATTTTAGTTGTAAGTTTTATATTTTCTTATTTTTTATTAGGCTCTGATTATTTAGTTTCAATTGAATCTGTTTTTGTCAAGGGATACAAGGATTGCAAGGAAATTTGCCTTTTTTGCATTTCCAAACCTTTTTGTGTTAACACAACTTTTTGTGCAAATTTTTTTTCTTTTTCATTTTCACTTTGTGGCCAAGCTGTTTTTGGGGATGCGGGGGGCGGAGTTAGTGGAGTGGGCGTGTCCGGATAGGAAGAGGTGGAGTTTGGGATGCCAACCGCCTTGAAAAAAAAAGAACTTTGAGCACATGGCACAACATAACTTTTCGGGTTCGAGTTTTCTAGTATCGTATGTATTGACGGCAAATTTCACTCAAATATATCAAATATATACTCAAAGATATCAGGTTTACCACAGACAACCACTACCATGATCATGAACTATTAGTCAGATTCAGCAAAAGTCATACATTTACCGCAGCAGTGTCCAAGCCAGACTCATCGTCTGACTAATTGTCAAATTATACTGTATATCCTTTATTTTTTTATATATGCGGCTCAATTATGCCTAATTTTGTGTGACTTTTGTGTGATTCAATCAATTAGCGTTCAGGGTTTCCAACAGCTGTCTATAGCGCCTCTGCTAAATGACCATCTCTACAAATAAATGACCTTTTCACAATACGGCCACACTGTGCCAATGTGTCCGTTCGTGTCAGTATCTACATTAGATTTGATAAAAAAAATAGGCTTCTTTTAGCTTAATATATGAGGAGAATATAATATACCGTAATTAATATGATATTGTGGATGAAATAAAACCATGGCTGGTCTCCGTGGAGACGGAGAGCTCCGTTCTTTCTGATTATGGACGGTATTCACATCCAATCATGGCAAGAAAAACCCCATTGATACAGAGAATGTACCAGACTGATTAAACATGTAAAACAGTCTCCATGTGAATGATATGTACAACCTTCTGTTCAGTACAATCATTATTATGGACATTTCTGCTATTCTATGCCATATGCCATATATCTGCTGCTACTACTGCCCTCACTTGGATGTCTGCCCTTACTTCCTTGTACATTTATAAGACTTAATATTTAATACTTCTGGATTCATAGGCTATATTCCCCATTCCTACATTCTCTAGTGTTAGCAGCTGATAGTGTTTTCTTTGTTATCTTTATTATGTATATTGTGCTTCTCAATATACTTCTTTTCACGGCAGTTGGCATCCCTGCAACAGTGATTTATTTGATTTATTTTTATTGTTTACAGTACTTCACCTCCGCTTACAGAGCCTTCTGGCCTTGAGAAAGAAACTCATATTTACCTCTCATCCCCCTTGCCAACACAACAGTACTCAACATCTCTCTCTCTCTGTCTCTCCCTCCCTTCCTCCCTCCCACTCTCTCTCTCACGCACACACACACACACTCACAGGTGCCAGTTAAGGAACTGAACAGGGAATAGCGACCCCTTTAATCTTTGCAATTATCCACCTTGATCATCAAAGTATTCACATAATGGAAGATGAAAAGAAGGAAAGTAAAAACCTCAGGCTCATTGATTAATAAAGAGGAGGAGTCACCAGAGTCAGGTGGGCAGAGGCAGGGGTGGATGACTGGGGTGGACATTGATGAGGGGTTGAGGGGTTTCTGATACACACTGGTGGGCATTGTATGGTGAGAGGGAGGGAGGGAGAGGGGGAGAGAGGGAGAGAGAGAGAGAGAGAGAGGGAGAGAGAGAGAGAGAGAGAGATGTTGAGTACTGTTGTGTTGGCAAGGGGGACAAGAGATAAATATGAGGGAGGGAGAGAGAGGTTAGGGGAGGGAGAGGTTGAGGGAGAGAGAGGTTGAGGGAGAGAGCGGTTGAGGGAGAGAGAGAGAGAGAGAGAGAGAGAGAGAGAGAGAGAGAGAGAGAGAGAGAGAGAGAGAGAGAGAGAGAGAGAGAGAGAGAGAGAGAGAGAGAGAGAGATGTGAGAGAGTTGGCAAGGGGGACGAGAGATAAATATGAGGGAGGGAGGGATAAGTTGAGGGAGGGAGAGAGAGGTTGAGGGAGAGAGAGAGAGAGAGAGAGAGAGAGAGAGTGGGAGGGAGGGAGAGAGAGGTTGAGGGAGAGAGGTTGAGGGAGAGAGAGGTTGAGGGAGAGAGAGAGAGAGAGAGAGAGAGAGAGAGAGAGATGTTGAGTACTGTTGTGTTGGCAAGGGGGACGAGAGATAAATATGAGGGAGGGAGGGAGAAGTTGAGGGAGGGAGAGAGAGGTTGAGGGAGAGAGGTGAGGGAGAGAGGAGAGAGAGAGAGAGAGAGAGAGAGAGAGAGAGAGAGAGAGAGAGAGAGAGAGAGAGAGAGAGAGAGAGAGAGAGAGAGAGAGGGAGAGAGATGTTGAGTACTGTTGTGTTGGCAAGGGGGACGATAGATAAATATGAGGGAGGGAGGGAGAAGTTGAGGGAGGGAGGGAGAGGTTGAGGGAGAGAGAGGTTGAGGGAGAGAGGTTGAGGGAGAGAGAGGTTGAGGGAGAGAGAGAGAGAGAGGGAGAGAGAGAGAGAGGGAGAGAGAGAGAGAGAGAGAGAGGGAGGATCGTAAGCTTTTTTCCGGAAATCTTTCCGAAGTCACCGGAATATACTGTATATTCCGCGGTTCGGGCGC
>PIJE02000080.1:714289-737476 GCA_002895965.2 Coryphaenoides rupestris | reverse complement strand
CGATAGATAAATATGAGGGAGGGAGAGAGAAGTTGAGGGAGAGGGAGAGGAGGGAGAGAGGTTGAGGGAGAGAGAGGTTGAGGGAGAGAGAGAGAGAGAGAGAGAGAGACAGAGAGAGAGAGATGTTGAGTACTGTTGTGTTGGCAAGGGGGACGAGAGATAAATATGAGGGAGGGAGAGAGAAGTTGAGGGAGGGAGAGAGAGGTTGAGGGAGAGAGGTTGAGGGAGAGAGAGGTTGAGGGAGAGAGAGAGAGAGAGAGAGAGAGAGAGAGAGAGAGAGAGAGAGAGAGAGAGAGAGAGAGAGAGAGGAGAGAGAGAGAGAGAGGGAGAGAGATGTTGAGTACTGTTGTGTTGGCAAGGGGGACGATAGATAAATATGAGGGAGGGAGGGAGAAGTTGAGGGAGGGAGGGAGAGGTTGAGGGAGAGAGAGGTTGAGGGAGAGAGGTTGAGGGAGAGAGAGAGAGAGAGAGAGAGAGAGAGAGGGAGAGAGAGAGAGAGAGATTTAGAGCGTGCGTGCGTGCGTGCGTGCGTGCGTGCGTGCGTGCGTGCGTGCGTGCGTGCGTGCGTGCGTGCGTGTGTGTGCGTGTGACTGTGTGCGTGTCCATGGAAGATTGTGTGAGTCACCTCAAAAATCAAGGCCTGGATTTGGGCTATTGTTAAATCTAAAACTTCTGTGGTTCTCATACTCAGGCTTAAGTCTTTCCTCTCCCCTCATCTGTTCCCCATCTTTTCTTTTTTTTAGCGTTCCTTTTGCCTGACCACCTTTACTTAAACTTCCACGTTCATATTTCCTGCTTTGTCACTCCTCATGACTCTTCTCTCTTCCAGCATTGTGTGAGAGAGAGAAGAAAGGACATTATTCCCCTTTGCTAAATCCCGTTATTTTATAGATTTTTTTTTTTGCCAACTATTCTCGTATGTTCCTCTGATTTGTTCTCCTCTCTTTTCCTCTATTCTGTTCTGTTCTCCGCAGTGAAGCGATCTGTAGATTTTAAATCGCGGGGCGTTAAATTGTTCCCCGGCAAAGACTCCAGCAACAAGTTTTCAATCTGTGAGTTCACATCTTGATGTTTCTGTGATTACGGCTGACGGACTAATGCACTGTGATGGCTTGCTTCCCCGCTTTAATTGGTTTTTTACGTTTCTTGGACTGAATTCAATTTGATTCAACTTTGCATTGCTTGCATTTGTCTGCATTTTTCTTTTCCTTTTTAAGATGCTGTGACATTTCTTTGTCAATTTGCGGACGACAATTCTTCCCCTGTTATATATATATATATATATGCGACAACATAATGGTGGATAATGTCACAGCCTCTTAGAAAAGCTTGCGTTCTGCTTGTGTGACGGCCTGCTCATGTTTGGTTTCCTGCTCTTCTGTGTGCGATGTTCTGTCAGCTTCTGAATGCACTGAGCTGATTGGCTGACTATGCGGTGGTGCCTGCTGGTGGTTGTGCACGTGGGTCTTTGCTGCCTCCATGTTTTGCCTTGCGTTGCATTGAGCTTGTGATGGTGTTCACCCCCACCCACCGTCCAAGCCTACGCCCACACCACTCTGTTACTATCTCTGTCTCTGTCTGTCTGTCTCTGTCTTTCTTTCATTCTGTCTGTCTGTCTGTCTGTCTGTCTCTGTCTTTCTTTCTGTCTGTCTCTGCCTTTCTTTCTGTCTGTCTGTCCTTTCTTTCTGTCTGTATGTCCTTCCTTTCTGTCTGTCTGTCTGTCTGTCTCTGTCTTTTTTTCTGTCTGTCCTTTCTTTCTGTCTGTCTCTTTCTGTCTGTCTGTCTGTTTCTGTCTGTCCTTTCTTTCTGTCTGTCTGTTTGTCTGTCCTTCCTGTCTGTGTGTCTGTTTCTGTCTGTCTGTCTGTCTCTGTCTTTCTGTCTGTCTGTATGCAAGTATGTATGTCTGTCTGTCTTTCTGTCACTCTGTCCTTTCTTTCTGTCTCTGTCTGTCTGTCTCTGTCTGTCTGCCTGTCTCTCTCTTTCCTGTTCCTGTCCTCTCTTCTCTCGGTTGGCTCATCATCTCGGTCATGTATCTGTGTTCTTTCTTCCGTGTGTTCTCCTCTCTCCTGTCCTTTATCTTCATCATCCTTTACTCCTGATCTTCCTCTTCCTCCCTTCTCGTGTCACACACAGACACAGACACACACACACACACACACACACACACACACACACACACACACACACACACACACACACACACACACACACACACACACACACACAGAGACACACACACACACACACACACACACACACACACACACACACACACACACACACACACACAGAGAGACACACACAGAGACACACACAGAGACACACACACACACACACACAGACAGACACACACACACACACACACACACACACACACACACACATATTGGATATATTGGATAACACCTCAGTGTTATGATGTATGCAGAACAACAACTGTTACACATTCAGAAGCTCCAGTTTTTAATCAAATTCACGCCGATTATCTATCGGCACACAAACATTGTGTGAACACTGTAATCTGAAACCCCGCCCCCAAAAAGCAAATCGGTCGACAAATCTCAAATCCCATTTTAATTTAAAAGTTAATTTGAAAGCGCAACACAAGTGCCTCAAAGCGGTTCTTTAAGACCTGCCCACACCAACATGGCTGCCGCTGTCTCTGACGTCCTCAATTAGCCGCTGATAAGCTTGCGTAGCATCGTGGACGTACCTGAGAATTAGCTTCCTGTCACCTGTCACTAACTATTTAATACGACTACACAGCCAACGGATCTGTTGCCCATCTACGCGGCTTAAATAGTCCATCGTTTGAGGCAGATGGATGAACTCTCCTCAAACAAAGATGGCCGACGCAATCATGTTGTTTGCACTCGATCTCCTCTTGTCTTCTCCTTATGTCTCTCTCTCTCTCTCTCTCTCTCTCTCTCTCTCTCTCTCTCTCTCTCTCTCTCTCTCTCTCTCTCTCTCTCTCTCTCCCGCTCTCTTGTCTGCCTTATCTTGCCACACACACACACACACACATGCACACACACACGCACACACTCACACACAGACGTGCGGCATATGAGTCAATATCCTGTAGCCGTGTAGCCTGTGGATAATGGCGGGAATATTGACGTGTGAAGTCTGCTCTTTTACTGTGTTACCCCACAGTGATTACAGCGCCGCTGGATGCTAACCCCACTGTTAACCACAAAAGTGCAGCTCACGCTTTGGAAAAAAGAGTGCACCAGTACAAGCATAAAACACACACACGTGCACACACACGCACGCCCACACACACACACGTGCACGCACGCAGGCGTCCGCCAACAACACATGTTTGTATGTGCACAGAGAGAAGAAACACACACACACACAGCCACACACACACACAAACGTACACACACACACACACAGCCCTAACACCTAGGAGTTTCCCTGTGTTGCTCTCTGTGCATGCCTGTGTGTGTGTGATGTGTGTGTGTGTGTGGTGTGTGTGTGTGTGTGTGTGTGTGTTTGTGTGTGTGTGTGTGTGTGTGTGTGTGTGTCTAGATGTACAGTATGTGGTATGCTGGAATGCTGTGCTAGTTGACTTTGCCTGTTTGCCACTTAAAGACATAGACAAGTGGATGGCTTAAAGTTAACTTAAGGCTGAAGTGAAACAAAAGTATTTAAAAAACACGAGACGATGAGATTGAAGGAGAATAAGTATGCCTTGCCCATCGGGCCGTGGTAATGTTGTATCATCAATTGTACATATGTTCATATTTGAATGTAGATGTATTTATTGAGGTCTGATTGGCTCAGATGTTCATTTGCTCTGCTCTGATTGGTGCAACTCTTCAATGAAGCAGGAAGTGAAGCGCTTAAATGGAAATATGCCAGTGTTTGCACGTCTGTGTGTGTGTGTGTGTGTGTGTGTCGTTTGTGTGTGTCGTTTGTGTGTGTGTGCTTGAAATAAAAAGGTTTGTATGCGTCACGTTGTGTATGCACACGAATGGGGTCCTAAATAATGTGAAATATATCGCTAAGCTAGATCAGTGTGTGTTGTGTGTGTGGTGTGTGTGTGTCTCTCTCTCTATTCCCCTGTTACTGTAACCAGTCCCACTGTTGTCGCGTTAATAGTCCAGATGGTCAAATTAGTCGCTCCAACAAAGCAACAAACCATTTATTGTAACACACACACACACATACACACACGCCCGCACACACACACACACACACACATGCACGTGCACGGTGGCGAACACCTGCTGTGTTGTTCTGCTAATATAGACTTCCCAGAACGATGGACTTCTTCAGAAGACATTCGTTTTGGAGTTTCTCAGCCATGCAGGGATCCCACACTTCATCATGCTACATACTGTACTTGTATTTGTATTTGTACTACTTTGTACCATTTCTACTCTTCAACAAACAACCACTCACATCTTCACTCACTCACACACAGCAGCAGACACGTGTGTGTGTGCGTGCGCGCGTGAGTGCGTGCGTGCGTCTGTCTGAGTCTGTCTGCGTGTGTGTGTGTGTTGTGTGCGTGTAAAGACCTATGGGGAGTCAAGTGTAGTTGAGGGTTAGCCTTAGCGTCTTAGCCCAACTTAGCCTAGCTTAGCCGCTCTATCCACGTGTGTGTGCATGTGTTATGTGTGTGTGTGTGTGTGTGTGTGTGTGTGTGTGTGTGTGTGTGTGTGTGTGTGTGTGTGTGTGTGTGTGTGTGTGTGTGTGTGTGTGGTGTGTGTGTGTGTGTGTGTGTGTATACTGACCCTGTGCCCCGTGTGTCTCACCAGTGAACGAGGGCGGGGTGAAGCAGGCGTCAAACTCCTGTCCCGACGTTGGGGAGCCAGAGAACGGCAAGCGCCATGGCAACGACTTCAGGTACGACCCTGCTACCACACAACAGACCTCACACACACACACGCACACACACACACATACAGACACACATACAGACACACATACATGCACACATACATAAACATGCACACTCACACATGCATGTGTGTGTGCATGCGTGTGTGTGTGTGTGTGGTGTGTGTGCAGCATCGGCAGCGAGGTGCACTTCACCTGTGGGGAGGACTACGTGCTGCAGGGCAGTAAGACCATCAGCTGCCAGCGGGTGGCAGACGTGTTCGCCGCCTGGAGCGACCACCGGCCCGTCTGCAAAGGTAACACTCGCAGTTTAAATAAAGATTTCTTTATCGCCATATGTAACAGGTACAATGGAATGCTTACTCCGCATAACCCCCTCCTGCAGTATTCCTCTAAACATAAATACTAAAACAACTCTGAACAATGAGTAATATAGTACCGAAGAAGTATGGTAAAAAGTAAAAAGTGACAAGTGAAGTAGCAATACTACAAAAATGTAGTAAAAGTGTCAGTAATGTCAATACAGTAATCTTCTTATCCTCAAATAAAATGGTAATTAGTAACTAGTAGATAGAAGCAACAACATGTGATGATAAAGTATAATGATAAATGATAATGATAAATGATAATGATAATGATAATGATAATGATAAATGATAATGATAAATGATAATGATAAATTAAGTGAGAGTGCCTGCATGCTATGTAGCAGAGTTCCTAGTGTAATTGAAGGTCTACCCCTGTAAGTCTTGTGTAAATGTAATATATATATATATATATGTACTATACATCACCAACATCCAGCATAAACATATCCATGGTTTATGCACAGCACACACAGGCCATTTATATGCCATCATTCACAAATTACGATTCTCCACGAAAATAAACGGTAAGTTATGACCGGTGTTACCCCCCATGCCCCCCCCCCCCCTAGTCACGTTCCTATTTTATCAGGCCTTGTCAGGGTCATGTTAATGCCCCCATGCAAATCATCACGCTACCGTTTACCATTTAGGAGAGAGAAATACACCCACGGATAAAAAAGAAAGGAGATTTATTTACATACACAAGGTCTTTACAAATGTAACCTGTGCACGTGTCCCATAAATAAACGTGGAATTATCGCACGTGTATGTTCCCCCCCTCCCCCCCCCCCCCCCCCCCCCCCCCCTCCCTCCCTGTGTCGGACGCCTGAATGCGCTTTTAATTTGAAAGCGGTGTTCATTTCCTCTGCCCGTGTTGCATCACTGGTGAACGTGTGTTTACTCTGACACCTTGACAACATTAAACGGATCGGTGTTTGCGTAGGCATCTGTATCGGTCGCTTGCTCTCTTGTTGCAAATAATAAAAGCGAAAAAAAATCTAACACAGGCATCAAACACGTGCACATGCAATGAATATTACTCACACACAGACACACACACACATACACACACACACACACACACACACACACACACACATAGGCAGCACCACAATGCAGGCATACGCACGCACACACATACATACACACACCAAAGGCGGGCAGATCAAGGGCATTCAGACACACAAAGATGTCTGTGTGTGTGGAAATGTGCGCACACACACGCAAACTTTCATTCACGCAGACACATGCACAAGCAGCCAGACGTGCGTGGACACACACACACGCGCGTGCGCACGCACACACCACACACGACGCACACACGCACACACACACACACACACACACATACACACACACACACACACACAGAGCCAGGGCATCTGTCATGTTAAATGCTAAAGTCATTTGTCATGTGTCCCTTCACTAAGCTTTAGACTGTTGCTGCAGACACATAGTCTAACATTTTCTCATTCATTCCACGGGGTGTGTGTGTGTGTGTGAATGTGTGTGTGTGTGTGCTTGCGCGACAAAGAAAGAGTGAAATATACAAGGAAAAAAGGGCGGTTTTGTTTTACCCAGCCAGTGTCCACTTAAAAGTTTCAGCCACAGAATGCAGGAAGTAGAGAAGCAGGAAGAAACCTGGGGAGTTACAGGAAGTGACCTCACTCCTGCTATTCTGTTATATCGCTGCACGCTACCTTACCAGCTAGCATGTTTCTCATGACGCGTTCCATTTGCGTCGGATTTTGGAGCTGGGAATGACGTCACAGCCGAGTCGACCGCTATGACCGCTAGGAAAACTTTTGTTGTGCTTGGGTTTGCTCTCGCCAGGTTAGACATTGTTAGCAATACCAGTTGATAACAACATATTACGTGCATTTTGCGCACACACAAAAAACGTATGTCCACAGATAGAAGTTGGACAGTGCTGTGTGTACTGTCCAACGATTCAATGAGACACAAATAGACAGAAGTGCTAAAAACAGTATATTACTACAATGAACTAAAATACAATATAACACTATTATATGATAATAACACAAAACATTACAAAAAAACAGAAATAGCTCTATTTGGGAGGTTACACTTGTATACATTTAAAAGGATCCAAAATCACAGAAAGACAATATTGAACAAAACAAATGTGGAAACCATTGAGTTTAAAACCAAGAGTGGGCACAGTAAAATGTGTTTTCATGTCACGCTTGAGAGACTCATGAATACACCGGTGTGATGAATGAGACTCCGTGTTGACACACAAGGTTAATAACAGTCGCGCATTCCTCCTCCCAGCAGCTCATTGAATGTGAACAATCAATTTACGAGCGGCTGACATTTGTAGACATTCAAATGTCGCCCGACGAATGATATTCGGCGCGGGCAGGCGTGCCGGTGAATGTGTTGGGGCTTCAGCGAACGCAGTTTTCATTTGATGCTAAATGAACACGTCCTTCCTGGTCTTTTGATGGGGACTCATAAACAAATACATTTATTTATAATGCACCCAGCACTGAGGCACAATATCTCGTCTCAGATTATCACCCTCAGGTCAATATCCCAGATCAATTCCTTTTCATTACTTCAGTTTCATGAACTTTCATAAATAATTGTGATTTTATTTTTGTATAAATGTATACATATTTTTATGTATGTATTTGTAGCTGTAGCTGCTGTTTTTGTACCTTTGATGGAAAATGGCAACCGGTACAGGACAGCACCGTGGCTTGAATGTAGCATCAGACTGCGACGCCAGACTCAAACCGTGCTACGCTATATAAAAGGCATAGCATGTGGTTTAGCGCCCCCCCTGTATCGTAGATGTATTTTTTCTTTCTTTCGGCAAAGACAATGTCGCCGGTCATATTGCCCCGGAGTGATTCATGTGCTGAAGAGATGGCTGACTGTCTGACTCTCTAATCTGCAATCTGGATTCAGAGCTGTCATTCGTTTTCCATTTTGCGATAGCGGGGGATGGGTCTCCGTATCGGGTGCCCGGCAGAGATGCTTTATCACTCTATCGCTCCGTTTACAGAATCAGAAGTGCGTCTCCGACGGGCACGCTCAGTAAAGCGTTCCACACGCACGCCGAAATTCATCTGCTGAGGGTCAATTTAACCCGAAAGCATTATGGAAATCAAGAGTTGGATCAAAAGTTACAACCCCCTCCATCACCGCCACCACTAAAGCGAAGGCGAAGAAAGGTTTGGCGGATTTCGGCTCATATTTGGAGTGCAAGTGCCCCCAAAAAAGAGATATAACCATGTTATTTTGAGTAAAGTGCGACGGAGCGCAAAACGTAGCAGGGCTGTATTTTATTTTTCCGCTCCCCTCGAATCGGACTCAGGTGTATTTCGGATGCAACGACTCTAAAAACATGACTTTGCGTGTGTCCCTCCACGCGGCTGCTGTATGCTTTGGGGGCTTTAAGAGAGGCCTCACGGAAAATAACTTAAAAGCAACATAATCTACTCCTGTTTTGGGTGCTTGATGCCGCCGTGACCTTTCAGTCCAGACTTTAGCTCCAGACTTGAGCTAGCATCTGAAGAGGACACATCGCCGGGGCGGCGGGGGATGGGGAGGGGGAGGCATGTTGCCCGCAGGACCAACAGCCAACTGGCTCATTAGAAGGGGGCCGCCACCCCCCACCCCCCCCTCGCACACGCCGCCGCCGCCACCCGCCCAAAATGGAGGCTCCTGTAAGTATCAGAGGAGTAAGCCGACATCTGACCTTTTTGTGGAGGGGGGGGGGGGGGGGGGGGGTGAGCCAGACGAGGGGGGGGGGTGAGAGGGAGAGGGAGGGGGAGAGAGACCCAGGTGGTGAGGGAGAGAGAAAGGGAGTGTACGTTTAAAACAACACGTTGATAGACAACAGAGGTGGAAGGGCTTTGTCCAACGACTACGTACTCCTGTCTCCCCGTGCAACTGTAGAGAGGATGAGAGACAGAGAGAGAGAGAGAGTAAATGGCTGTGTGTGTCTGTGTGTGTGTGTGTGTGTGTGTGTGTGTGTGTGTGTGTGTGTGTGTGTGTGTGTGTGTGTGTGTGAGAGAGAGAGAGAGAGAGAGAGAGAGGGAGAGGGCGAGAGAGGGAGCGAGTCCATGTGGCACCTTGATTAATGGACAGATGGCAAGGCCACTGAGCCAACTCTCTCAGTCTGATTGGCTGTGTGTGTGTGTGTGTGTGTGTGTGTTGTGCGTGTGCGTGTGCGTGTGTGTGTGTGTGTGTGTGCGTGTGTGTGTATTTTTCTGAGCGGTCGCTTGTGTGTGTGTGTGTCTGTGTGTGTGTGTGTGTGTGTGTGTGTGTGTGTTTGAACTTTGCTCGAGTTCAGTGGATCTTCTCTGAATTAATTGACTCAAATGGAGTCCCTGTGTCACGCGGCTACGTGCGCGTTTACACAAACACACCCACTCAACGACCACACACACACACACACACATACAGGATACAGTGACCATATAAGGGAAGCCAACGCCACAATAATACACAAAGAAGACAAAGAAGACAAATATATATTGTAACAATACACTGCTTTATTATTTTATCACATTCATCACACTTGTCACCAAGGAAACAAGCAATGTCAAACCACTGAAGTCATAGGCATTCTATTCTGCTATCTGTCAATCTGAGTGCATGTGTACATACGTGTTTGTGTGTGTGCGTGTGTGTGTTTGTGTGTGCGTGTGTGTGTGTGTGTGTATCTGTGCACACCCATTTGGACTGTAACACAGGGGCGTCTGGGCGCTGGCAGAAGTGTGTACCAGCTTAATGATGTCATCAATCATGCGCACTATCCATTGGTCAATCTACCCGCTCCTGTAGGTACCTTGTTAAAACGCCATTTTTATTCCAATCCGTTCTCTCCCCGAGCCCGGAGAGGAGGACTCTAGCAATCTCTTAACGAAACCAAACTTACTTGGTGCCGGAGACACTCAGAAGCACTTCCTCGACACACCAGTTAATGTTGTTTGAAGCATTTAAGCGTTGACGCTAACACTTGGCAGACGCTAACGCTTTGACAGAGTTTTCTCGAGAGTTCAAACTATTTTTCAGCCCGGTTGACACTGCCTTCAATCAGATTGTTACAGCTTTGTTTGCCGTATTGAATAGAAAGACATTAAGCCGACGTCGTCTTTAATAGCCGAAAAGTCATTTTGGCGGGAAAAGTGTGTGCATGTAACATCGGGACGTTCGATTGGGAGCAGTATGGGGGGTGCCGAATAAGTGACACAGACGCGGATTTTAGCCTTGGCTTCGGGAAGAAGAAGCCTAGAAGTTATACGATGTTTTTTTTTCACGTGGGCGGGAGATTGTGTGCAATTTGCCGTGTTATGTTTTGCATTGTCCTTATTGTGCGTTTGAGAGGCCCTTTGTGTAATGTACAGTGGCACGATCCTGTCATTTCCCTTTCAAAGTGGAGCAGCGCATTCTAGGCCGTTAGTCGAGTAGGTTACACAATGTCAGGGCGGGGGAGGGGGAAAAACACAACTTTTAAAGTTTGGCAGCGTTTCCAAACCATTAAATATGATCCAAAAAGAGTCAAATGCAAACTGTGTCAACAGCAGCTGTCATATCGTACCACATGCTGGTGGAAGTGATTCTCTCCGACGGTTCTCGTTAGCGAGTTTTTTCCGCTGTTCTGCTAAACTGAGTGCTGCTGCCATATTTATTTCGATACGCTGCAAAATAATCATCCACATGTATTTAACATGTTTAATCAGTCAAATGCTTATACTATCTTTTTATCGATGAGTGTATATCATAGTATATCATGCTAATAGCAGACCTTTCTGTCAAATTGAATGCATTACATTTACAGATAGAGCATTTGGCAGACACTTTTATCCAAAGTGACTTTCAATAACCATGCAGATGCTCACGTGAACAGATGCACACATTGTCGCCATATTGTGAAGAGAACATTTATCATTTAGCGGAGCCGCTGTGCCCTGCGTATAGACAGCTGCTGGGAACCCTGAAAGCCAATCGATTATTCTAAACCGCACATTGAGCTGCATATATTAAAACTAAAATATTATATATGATTCGACGATCGGACAACTATGGGTCTGGGCCCTGGTAAATCAGATTCGGCCATGCAAAATTTACATTAACATTTACATTCACATTTAGGGAATTTTGCAGACGCTTTTATCCAAAGCGACTTACAAAGAGTGCATTTGTTGAAGGAGACAGCAATATAGTGCATATAAGTGCATTACCAACATCTAAGAACATACAATATGCTAAACAATGCTAAGTATAATAATAATGCCAAGACGTACAAACACGCAAGTTAGTGCTAGGGTTAGGAGAGGGAAGGAGGACGCTGGCGACGCTCGACCTAGCTAGCTAGCATCCAGCGCTATTAGCTGGTTTTAGGTCCAGCAGCAGCAGCAACACCAGCGCTGTGTGCGCATGTGTGCATGCGTGTGTGTGCATGTGTGTGTGTGCATGTGTGTGTGTGTGCTACTCCAACAACAACAACAGGAGGAGGAGAAGGAGGAGAGAGGGAGGGAAGGTAGGAAAGGAAAGGAGAGGAAGAGAACAACAACAACATGTCAGTCACAGCGTCAGGTATCTCAGCGTTCTGGGCCGGGCGGTCGCAGACCCGGGCTTCAAACAGACTGTCCACTTCAAAAGCCGCAGCTTTATTCACAACTCTGCTGTGTTCAGCGAGGGGGATCCCCGGCATGCCGGATTTCCCACACGCAGTAAAAGCAACAACAACAAGAACAAAACAACAGAAATATTGTTGTGAAAAGTTTTTGTCAAGTCAGGGTTGAAAGTTTATTTTCCTCCTGCTCGTCAATCGCCGGCGGCAACAGTCACTTGTCGCCGTGAAATGCTTCGAGTTGCCTGCTTCGTCCACAGGAATGTTATATTCCGCAAAGGAATATAAAATACTAATGAGCAAAACTAAAACCAAAATGTTAGTCATTCATGCAAGGTAACAACCAACACGTCAGGAGCAGTTAGGGTTAGGCGTTGTCTTGCTCAGGGACACCTCGACACTTAGCTAGGCGGAGCCCGGGGATCGAACCAGCAAACTTCTTGTTGCCAGACAACCACTCTTACCTCCTGAGCTACTGACGCCCCCCCCCCCCTTTTTTTAAGCATTTTTCGAATTGTAATCCAGAATCTACGGGGGCATGCGTGGTTTGCAGGCTGCTGTGACTGTGTGGTCGGTGTTCTGTAGCGATACGCTAGGCTAGGCGGGTGGCCAGCATGTACCAGGGTGTGGGCTCAATCCGAGCTGAGATAATTGCCGTCTTCCTCGCTCCAAATCAACCCCCAGTCGAATGTTTATAAAGTTGATTCTTGAACATTCTTCTTGAATTTATTCAGAATGAGACTTTTTGTCATTTTCCACACTTTTTATCCCCCCCCCCACCGACCGATTCCACGCTCTCTGTGGTGTCGCGGTGGTGTTATTGTATATTTATTAGATGCTGTTGAGTTTGTCTTTCTCAGAGTTTTAACTGTGCTCTGGTGTCACCGTGCAGGAGCTTGTAAAGCACTGTTAGAGATACAGTCAGCACTACAAGGGAAGAGAGGAGGGAAGAATGGAGGGAGGGAAGGTAGGAAAGGAAACGAGAGGAAGAGAAGAAGAAAGGAGGAGAGAGGGAGGGGACGTAAAAAAGGAAATCGAGAGGAAGAGAAGAAGAAAGGAGGAGAGAGGGAGGAGAGGTAGGAAAGGAAAGGAGAGGAACAGAGGAAGGAACGAAGGAGGAAATTAATGTAGGAAGGGAGGGGAGCGGAAGAGAAGAGAGGGAGGAAAGTTAGGAAAGGAGAGGGAAGGAGAGGAGATACAGAGGGGAATGAAGGTACACGGGAAAGAAAGGGATGATGCAATGAAGGGAGCAAGGAGAGGAAGACAGGAAGAAAGGAAGTGTGTCGGCACGGGGGAGGAGGAGGGGAGGAGGGGAGGAGGAGGTAGGGAAAAGGACACAGAAAGTGCATAAGTGGAGAAGGAAGTCAGCCAGCACAATCATAAAAAAGCCCATTTGGACAGCGGTGTCATTCGCTAGCACCAAGGGTACGGTTGTCCCCTTTTATATAACTCGGGTTCCCGCTCTGCGTCGCGGCGGCGGTGCCGCGTCGTAGCTTGATCCATGTGGGAGCGCCATGACTCCCAGCCTCGGGTCCCTCGCTGCTGCTAGCTGCCTCGCGACGTCGTTGCAAGGCTAGCACTTTCTCCTCCGTGGTGGCGGTGGCGGCGGTTGCGGTAACCCAGGTAGTAGCATCGCGCCGTGAACTTCTCTCTCTCTCTCCCTGCTGATTGTCTGCAAAGTTACACTGGGTTTTATGGCCCCTATATTACCAAGGCAGTCATCCCAGTGTTTATGAGGTGCTTGACTTTAGGAAGCTGTAAGCAGCCACTCCAGAGCTGTCTCTCTTAGCCATCCATCATTTTGCTATCATCTCAATCATTCACCCACTCGTTCTGCGCGTGTGCGAGTGTGTGTCTGTGTCTGTGTGTGTTTGTGTCAGTGTGTGTCTGTCTGTGTGTGTGTGTGTGTGTTTGATTGAGTTTGATTTTAGATTTTGCGTCAGGGTGACCCACACATACACACACAAACTTCCGAACACACACACACTTTCGCATACACACACACACACACACACACACTTCTGTATATATAGTACGCACACACACAGACAGACACACACACACACACACACACATTGGCTCTAGCCTGGAGCATTGAGCTAATTCCGGTCATAATTACATCAATATCATTTAACTACCGGAGAGGCCTCATCAAAAAAGCTTTAATTTAATCTAAAGAATTATTATAGCTTCAATGACACTTAAGCCATTCTGTCATTAAGCTGCTCCATACTGCTGGCCAGGATAAATAATAACCTTAATGATGATGGGAGAGAGACACAGACAGACAGAGAGAGAGAGAGACAGACAGATATAAAGAGAGATAGAGAGCGAGAGAAAAAGTGTCTGTGAAAAATGGAAAGCGATATATATATATATATATATATATATTATATATATATATATATATATATATATATATATCATTTAGTTATAATACTGATTGTGATTACGATTATAAAGGGAGATATATATAAAGATAGCTCAGAGAGATAGCTAAATGTATAATCGATATAGAGAGATAGATAGAGAGAGAACAGAGAGAGATATATATAAAGATAGCTAAGAGAGATAGCTAAATGTAATTATATAGAGAGATAGATAGAGAGAGATAAAGAGATACAAAGACAGATGGAACAATGCAGAAATGTATCCAGAGATAGAAAGATAGAGATTGATACTACTTGTAGCATAGATAGGCCTACATCGAGCCATATATATACTGTATATTCAGATTCAGCATCTCAGGCAGACGTCTCTGACATGGGTTTCCATGACGCCCAGTGGACGTGCGGTTGACACGCGGTTGCCCTGGTAACACAGTCAGAGGAGGAGAGGTTGCTACAACAAGTCAACACGTCGCATGCATCTCTGATACCAGATGCATTTCTTTAAACTTGTAATGATTTTAATAGCATCGTCGCAGTAATTGGCTCATCATGTCCATGTAGGCAGGACCAAGAATAATTCCAGCCAATGACAGCACGGTCCCGCCCATTAGGAGCATTTTATGATTGGCCTGAAGTTCTGGTGGCGAGACAGACAGTTTGGGAGAGAGAGTGTGGGGGATGGAGGGAGGGAGAGAGACGGATAGATAGAGAGAGGATTCAGTGCCTCACTGAAAAGGTAGAGAGAGAGCAAGAGGGAGGGAGGGGGAGAGAGAGGAGAGGGGGGGGGGAGGGGACAGTGCCAGGCTGAGAGTGATGAGAAAAGTTTAGTAAATTGCAGGGATACACACAGACGAGACAAAGCACACATGACACGAGAGAGAGAGAGAGAGAGAGAGAGAGAGAGAGAGAGAGAGAGAGAGAGAGAGAGAGAGAGAGAGAGAGAGGGGCGGGGGGGATAGAGAGATAGAGGGAGGGAGGGATAGAGAGTATCATAAATAATGAAATGTTAGACCCTGTGGTAATTCCAGTGATAACTCTCCCAATGCCCCGTCGCCATGGCAGCACCGTACCACCATTCCACTGTTGGCACCACGGTGGGCCGGGCATCCATTTAGTCCGTGCTGATTGAGCTGTCAAAACACACTCACGGCCGCACACACACACACACACACACATATGCGTGCGCACACACACACACAGACCCACTCCAAAACACACACATGAACGCAAACACACACACACACACACACATACAGACACACACTCCAAAACACACACATGAATGCAAAAACATGAACACACACACACATGAATGCACACACACAAACACACACATACGTGCACGCACACACACACACACACACACACTCACACGCACACACACACAGAAAAAAGTAACACAAACTGGCGTACACACATGCATTTGCACACAAACACATTGCTACTATTACTATGATGCCACACACACACGCAAACACAAACACCGCCACACACACACACACACACACTCACACAAGGCCACAGGCACACCCGTTAAGTCACACGCACACGCCTGTGTGCACACAAACGCAATCAGGGCACTCCCTCATCCACACACACATACACACACACACACACACACACACACACTATCTCTATACTATCTATCCAGTGAGCTGAATACAGGAGAAGGTCAATAGAAGGTACATGGAGAATGGAAAAGAGAAGCTACAGCCACACACACACACACACAAACACACACACACAGACACACACACACACACACACACACTCACGCTATCTCTTCAGTGAAGAACTTAAGTACTTGCACTTGGGGATAGATTGTGTCTGAATAAGATGACATAACTGTGTGTTGTATAATAAAGTGGCAAAGTTAATCAGTTTGTGTGTGTGTGTGTGTGTGTGTATGTGTGTGTGTGTGTGTGTGTGTGTGTGAACTAAAACCTAAACAGCTACAGATAAATAATTACAACATCAGCGTAGTATCACCATTAAAACACCAATCAAAGGTTTGATGTCTGAACAAGACCTGGAAAAACCCATCCATGCTTTCAGTTCATCAGTAGGGTTGACGACTGTAATGCCGTTTTCACAGGTGTGTGTGTGTGTGTGTGTGTGTGTGTGCATGTACACGTGTGGTCACAGTTGTGTGTGTGTGTTTGTGCATGTGTGTGCATGTCTGTGTGTGCGTGTCTGTGCGAGTGTATGTGTGTGCGCACCTGCTTGCATCTGAGTACATGTATGTGTGGTCACATATATATCTATCTGTGTGTGTGTGCCTGTGTGTTTGTGTGTGTGTGTGTGTGTGTGCATGTGTGTGCCTGTGTGTGTGTGCCTGTGTGCATGTGTGTGCCTGTGTGTGTGTGCCTGTGTGCGTGTGCCTGTGTGCATGTGTGTGTGTGCCTGTGTGAGTGTGTGTGCCTGTGTGTGAGTGTGTGTGCCTGTGTGCGTGTGTGTGTGTGTGCCTGTGTGTGTGTGTGTGTGTGTGTGTGAGTGTGTATTTGTGTAACTGTGTGTGTGTGTGTGTGTGTGTGCCTGTGTGTGTGTGTGTGTGTGAGTGTGTATTTGTGTAATTGTGTGAGTGTGTGTTTGCATGCGTGCGTGTGTTTGTGCCTGTGTGTGTGTGTGTGTATTTGTGTATGTGTGTGAGTCTTTATTTGTGTGTGTGTGTGTGCCTGTGTGTGTGTGTGTATACATACATTGTGCGAGTCTGTCTGTACACAGTAACAGCGTTCCTGCACCCCCCCAACCCCCCCAACCGTCGAAACAAACTAATTATGAGAACCGGCGACACTTCAAACCAACCAGAAAATTAGCCTCCTAGTCTCAGCCGGGCGACCGGAGGAGGGGACGGCGGTGGCGGTGTCGTCCAATCACCGGAACGCAGAAACAAACGTCGCCGCCATCAGCGCCATGACCACCGTCGACATCTGGCGTTCCCCCGAGCGAGTGAGCGTGAACGTTTTCTATTATCGCCCGACGCCGTTCGTTTTTTCCGCGCTCGACACGTGTTGACAAGCAATCGGCAGCAGCGGCTGAGCCATATGCCTGATTAGGAATTATTACATGCCAAGATGGACTCATGGTCAAACTGTAAAAAGGACCAGATGTGTATTTGAAAATGTGCGCGCAGTCATCATTGACATCTAGGAGGGGGGCAGTGACACCAAATATGATTCGAGATTCAAGATTCAAGAAGTTTATTCGTCACATACTCTACACATACAGGATATATGCAGTGAAATGAAAAGTGGCGATGCCCAGCATAAGCACAGAGAGAGATCGAGAGAGAGGGATAATATCGGAAATATAACTAACATATTATATATTGAACCGCATCGTTTTTTCAGCCAACTTGCAGCCCCCCCCCCCCCCCCCCCCCCCTCCCCTCCAGGTGCCCCTCCCCCATCACTTCTCGGTTCCTCCTGGCTTGGTTCCTCCTGCCAGTCAATAGCAGAATCTGGGATCTCTTCGCCTACAGCTAGCTCGCTCGCTACCCACGCTGCTACATCGCACCGCACCACACAGCGCCACACTGCCCCTCGGGGGCCGGGGTGTCACCCCCTCCGCCGACATCAATCACACGGCTGACCTTCCGTCTTCTAGCACTTGCGATTTATTTCTTGACTTCTTTAGACGCCTCTCAGATGTGTCACGCAGCCAATGGCTGCGGGTCGACTCGTCCGCTACAACACACACACCCCCTCCCCTCCCTCCCCACTGCCTATAAAGTACAGTAATGCACTAAAGTCACACAGCAGCGCGCCACATAGATAGATGCCCTCGTTTGTTGTCAGTGTTGTAACGTAACGAAGTACAAATACTTCGTTACTTTACTTAAGTAGAATTTTCACGTATCTGTACTTTACTTCGTTATTTATATTTCTGGCAACTTTCACTTTTACTCTACACTACATTTCCTAAATAAAATGTATACTTTTACTCCGATACATTTCTCCTAAGCATCTTCGTTACTCGTTACTACAAAATAAAATCATTACAAATGTGTTAAGACCGTTGACTTTAACTTCTACCAAAGTCATTTTCTGGTAAGATACTTGTACTTTTACTCAAGTATCACTTTCAAGTACTTTATACAAGACTGTTTGTTGTGTTCGAGGCAATGGAAGCGATGGCGTGAACCAAGGACACCACGGAGTCGCTGTTCGTAGCTCGTAGCTCGGCCAGAGAGACACGCACGTCGTCTGATGTATTAATGTGGAATACTGTGAATGGGATGATGCACCACGGAACAGAAACATCTCGGTCACAGAAGAGCAGGGCACAAAGGTCGTGTTAACAGAGGCGTGAACGGGAGGTCGACAGAGAGCGTTGATGCGTTTCATTTACTGAATCATTCACCCGGCCGGCGGGAATATGTTAAACTCACCTGGGCAGGTAGGGATCACAAGCGCATGGGGGGGAGTGGGGTAGGGAGGGGCGTAGGGGCTTGATTTGTGATTGGCCAAGCTCAGGGGTGGGGCCTCACCTCTGACGGTAGCCAATCAGCTCTACCGCCTGAATATGTGCCTTCTTTGATATCTGGCGAATGAATGATCAGAGTCATGCCAACCACACACACCTCACGCACACACACACATGCACACACACACGTTACGTTTGTCACTGTGATTTGGTTACGATGGTGTCTGCAATTAATGTGGCTCATGTCATGTATGCCTACCATGCTGCTAAATGTAAGAGTTACAGAAGGAATGAAGCATGGAAATGTAAAATATACAAATGTAAAAATAGATTGTTCAATATATATACACAGATTCATGGAATATACAGAAATAGAAACCTGTTTTTCACCACTGGAGAATGAATATAATGATGCATATTATGGCCATGCGCAGGTCATGTATTGTTATGGTGTCTGGGTTTGGGGTCCGTACAGTCTCTGTTTTACTGCAACTGTTTCACAGAAGCACAGAGAAGCACATAAACAAGAGGTAAACACAGAAGTAACAAAGGGGTTTACTCGACAGACAAGAGTTTTATAACACACAAAACTTTATTTTTATTTGGGTTTTCCCCTAATATATACGAATACAGTCCTAGTCTACATTATGGCATTATTATTATTACATGTGTCTAAAATTAAAAAAACAATAAATCACTCAGAGTTGCTTTTAGATGTTTGCCAAGTGACAAAATGGTAAACAACAAACTATATGGGGAAAAGTACTCTCAGAGAACACCCTCTGTGGTTCTGTTGTCTGTATACAGTAGTTGTGTCGAGTTCCAACAAAGTGAAGCATTTTTCCCCCTCGTCGAGTTGTGTGACAACTCCTCATCATCACATCTCTCAGCGCTACCTCTCCACACGTCCGCTTCCTGACACCTTGACGCTCGCTCTCGCAGAGAAACCTTTTGACTGGGTGTCACAGACTGTTCCGGTTGTGTTCTTAATACCTTTGCGTTCCTCTGTGTTCTATACCGGTGTGTTTTTTAAGATGTGGGTCGGGACCCACACGTGGGCCTCAGCAGGGGGAATGAGTTGGTCTACAAAAAACTTCTAAAATATGAATTCAGGTCTGTAGTCCTAGTCTGCAGCAAAGGATCATTAGTGTGTTTGACTACTGCAAACGGGGGAACACTGTATCGATGAACACACACTATGCATAGATACCTGCTTATGATGCTAACTTTTACGACTTGCTAATGAGTGTGTGTTGCTTATTTTTAATACATGGTTCTGGGATGCATCTATCCCTCCAGGGGGAATTCCCAGTCAGGAGACGCTAGCCTTGATATACAGTATATATACGGAGATCGCACGCGGTATTTCCGTGGAATCAAAAAAGCCAGAATGAATCCGTCCCGTGTGTGTGCTTTAGCATAACTAGTGTGATGCAGAACATACGACGTTTCAGGCAGTGACATTGCTTTCGATAAACAGTCATGGCGTCGCCTATGTTGGCAGCCATTAACATTTACATGACACTTCTTTGTGTTTGTGATTCATTTAACTGTTTAAGTTATATTATTTATTTTATTTTTAATAAAAAAAAAAAAAAATGTTAATTTATTTTTTATCATTCTGTTTTGTAGTTTCGCTAGCACAAGAATTTCTTCGGGATAAATAATGTTCTATTCTATTCTATTCTATTCCACCACTACCACCACCACAACTACAATCACATCTCCACCACTTCCATCACCACCACCACCATCACCATCCCCACCCCCCCCTCCACACCACCTCAGGTTGTTGCAGTGTTGTAGTAACGAAGTACAAATACTTCGTTACTTTACTTAAGTAGAATTTTCACGTATCTGTACTTTACTTCGTTATTTATATTTCTGGCAACTTTCACTTTTACTCTACACTACATTTCCTAAATAAAATGTATACTTTTACTCCGATACATTTCTCCTAAGCATCTTCGTTACTCGTTACTACAAAATAAAATCATTACAAATGTGTTAAGACCGTTGACTTTAACTTCTACCAAAGTCATTTTCTGGTAAGATACTTGTACTTTTACTCAAGTATCACTTTCAAGTACTTTATACAAGACTGTTTGTTGGAAGCGATGGCGTGAACCAAGGACACCACGGAGTCGCTGTTCGTAGCTCGTAGCTCGGCCAGAGAGACACGCACGTCGTCTGATGTATTAATGTGGAATACTGTGAATGGGATGATGCACCACGGAACAGAAACATCTCGGTCACAGAAGAGCAGGGCACAAAGGTCGTGTTAACAGAGGCGTGAACGGGAGGTCGACAGAGAGCGTTGATGCGTTTCATTTACTGAATCATTCACCCGGCCGGCGGGAATATGTTAAACTCACCTGGGCAGGTAGGGATCACAGGCGCATGGGGGGGGAGTGGGGTAGGGAGGGGCGTAGGGGCTTGATTGTGATTGGCCAAGCTCAGGGGTGGGGCCTCACCTCTGACGGTAGCCAATCAGCTCTACCGCCTGAATATGTGCCTTCTTTGATATCTGGCGAATGAATGATCAGAGTCATGCCAACCACACACACCTCACGCACACACACACATGCACACACACACGTTACGTTTGTCACTGTGATTTGGTTACGATGGTGTCTGCAATTAATGTAGGCTCATGTCATGTATGCCTACCATGCTGCTAAATGTAAGAGTTACAGAAGGAATGAAGCATGGAAATGTAAAATATACAAATGTAAAAATAGATTGTTCAATATATATACACAGATTCATGGAATATACCAGAAAATAGAAACCTGTTTTTCCACCACTGGGAGAATGAATATAATGATGCATATTATGGCCATGCGCAGGTCATGTATTGTTATGGTGTCTGGGTTTGGGGTCCGTACAGTCTCTGTTTTACTGCAACTGTTTCACAGAAGCACAGAGAAGCACATAAACAAGAGGTAAACAACAGGAAGTAAACAAAGGGGTTTACTCGACAGACAAGAGTTTATAACCACAAACTTTATTTTTATTTGGGATTTCCCCTATATATACGAATACAGTCCTAGTCTACATTATGGCATTATTATTATTACATGTGTCTAAAATTAAAAAAACAATAAATCACTCAAAGTTGCTTTTAGATGTTTGCCAAGTGACAAAATGGTAAACAACAAACTATACGGGGAAAAGTACTCTCAGAGAACACCCTCTGTGGTTCTGTTGTCTGTATACAGTAGTTGTGTCGAGTTCCAACAAAGTGAAGCATTTTTCCCCCTCGTCGACTTGTGTGACAACTCCTCATCATCACATCTCTCAGCGCTACCTCTCCACACGTCCGCTTCCTGACACCTTGACGCTCGCTCTCGCAGAGAAACCTTTTGACTGGGTGTCACAGACTGTTCCGGTTGTGTTCTTAATACCTTTCGTTCCTCTGTGTTCTATACCGGTGTGTTTTTTAAGATGTGGGTCGGGGACCCACACGTGGGCCTCAGCAGGGGGAATGAGTTGGTCTACAAAAAACTTCTAAAATATGAATTCAGGTCTATAGTCCTAGTCTGCAGCAAAGGATCATTAGTGTGTTTGACTACTGCAAACGGGGGAACACTGTATCGATGAACACACACTATGCATAGATACCTGCTTATGATGCTAACTTTTATGACTTGCTAATGAGTGTGTGTTGCTTATTTTTAATACATGTTACTGGGATGCATCTATCCCTCCAGGGGGGATTCCCAGTCAGGAGACGCTAGCCTTGATATACAGTATATATACGGAGATCGCACGCGGTATTTCCGTGGAATCAAAAAAGCCAGAATGAATCCGTCCCGTGTGTGTGCTTTAGCATAACTAGTGTGATGCAGAACATACGACGTTTCAGGCAGTGACATTGCTTTCGATAAACAGTCATGGCGTCGCCTAAGTTGGCAGCCATTAACATTTACATGACACTTACGGAATATACATATGTTGGTGTGGAAATGTTCCAATGGCGAATTCGTGCGAGCAACGCATTTTGTGTTTGTGTGATCAGAAATTGTGTTTGTGTCGGGATGTGTTCATGTGTCTTTGTTATTGTTGTGCTTTCTTTGTGTTTGTGATTCATTTAACTGTTTAAGTTATATTATTTATTTTATTTTTAATAAAAAAACTAATGGTAATGATGATGCTCGGTGCTTGGGTGGTAATGACACTGTGTGTGTGTGTGTGTGTGTGTATGTGTGTGTGTGTGTGTGTGTGTGTGTGTGTGTGTGTGTGTGTGTGTGTGTGTGTGTGTGTGTCCACAGTGAAGACGTGCGGCAGCAGCCTGCAGGGTCCGTCTGGCACCTTCACGTCGCCCAACTTCCCCATCCAGTACGAGAGCAACGCCCAGTGTGTGTGGATCATCACCGCCTCCAACCCCAACAAGGTACACGCACGCACCACACACACACACATGCACGCAGGCACACACACACACACACACACACACACACATTGACACGCCGGCATACACGCACTTGCACATTAACATATCTGCACACACACACACACACACACACACAGACAA
>PIJE02000080.1:696789-706789 GCA_002895965.2 Coryphaenoides rupestris | reverse complement strand
ATTACCGAGGTGCACCACAGAACGCCACAGGAGGTCCTTTCTGCCTGTGGCCATCAAACTCTATAACTCCTCCCTATAACTCCCCCTACAAGACAATGAACACAGCAATATAATGTGCAATATTATCTCTCTACATCATGTGCAATTTCCCCAGTTTTACGATGCAATATTATTAATATTATTCCACCACCGACTCCACCACCACCTCAGGTTGTTGTCTCAGATCTGTTATTGTTGTTGTTATTATGGTTGGTAATTTTAATATTCACATCGATGTGATAGTTTCTTGCAGCTTTGCTTCTGACTTTCTTAATGTCTTTTAATTATAGTCTGGTTCCACACACATTAGGACTGGTATAAATCTTTCTTCTATTTGCTCTGAGGAGCTGTATGTTACTCACCACAGATGTGTCTTGTTCCAACTACTTCTTTTATTTTAGATCCTCCGCCGGGTAAACGTGTAATTTGCCCTCACGTCCTAAATTGCCTCTCAGCCGAGACGTTTCTCGTTTCTCGAGACGATGCTGTTTCCAGTCAGGTCCACGCCACACATGTATCTGCCATTTTGGGCAAAGTGGCTCCTAGTGAAACAACAATTCTTGCCCTCCGTCAATTCATCCATCATTCGTTGTTTCCGGTATGTAAATATCTGGTAGGGTAGAGCTGCTGTGGAAATCCACCAAGCTCCAAGTTCACCATCTCTATTACCAAAGACCTGATAACTGAGATGAACAACATGGTTAAGGATGGCAGGGCTGCTTGCTTTGCTCACCTAATTTCCTCCAGTAAACACTCCCCTGAAGTCCTGTTTGACACCATTAACAGCACTGTCACTCCTGGTTCCTCCTCCATGTCATTTCAAATAAGGCAGGATTGCAGTCATTTTCTCTCTTTCTCTGTCAATAAGATAAGAGATGTCATCATTCCCTCGTCTTCTCTCTTTTCTGCTTATCCAACTCGACCGTCAATCCTGGACTGCTTCTCTCCTGTTTCCCCGCAAGACCTCATTGATCTGGTGGGCCACACAAAACCTTCCTCAAGACCGGTAGATATTTGACCAACTCCCCCATGCTTAAACATGTAGTTGGGTCTATTGGTCTATACCTGGTCTCTATTATAAATTGCTCCCTGTGAAAGCTATTTCTAAGCTGCCTGTTATCTAAGAAAAATATTCGATAAAGTTTCTCCAGAAGTTTGACAATGCTACGGTCAAACTTCAGGGGGGAGACTGCACAACTCCTGTGGCAGAAGCAGCAAGTGCGAAGGGCGGATTCATGCAGGGTTTCCTGATATTTGTCTGGACTCGGAGAGAAACTGATTTGAGAGTCACAAGATTGCCAATCTATGACACAGGTGTCTGTTGGTGTCCAGACAGGACATTTAATTTTGTCTTACCACCGGCTATGGGAAATGCCGGGTTTGTTGTTTTTGAAGTTCCTCCAGTTAGAATATTATAATTGGGATAGTGGAAGTCCAAAGGACAGAGGAAGATGAGAATACAGTGAAAGTGGAGGAGGAGGTGGAGGAGGAGGAGGGGGAGGTGGAGGAGGAGGAAGGGCAGCGGCAGTGAGTTGGGTTTCTATCCAGCTCCTGGGGGTCAAGTCGGGACTCGGCTTTTAAAATATACCAGGATCAAAGTTGGGCTCGTATTTCAAAACCCTCCCCCCTTTTCTCCCCCCCCTACCAGCCCATCCCCCCGGCTCCCCCCGCCTGCCCCGCCCCCACCCCCCACTTTTCCCCTCTGCCGACCTGCCCCCCTCCCCCCATTCCCCCACTTCCCACTCCTCAATTCTCTCCCTGTCTCTCTCTCACTCTCTGTCTCTCTGTCGTTTCCAGATCTTTCTCTTTCCTTCCCTCCCAGCGTTTCCCCCCTCTTTTCCATCTGTCCCCATTTCTCCACCAACCGATTCTTCTCCTCTCTCCTCTCCTCCCTCTCTTCTCCTCCACCTCTTCATCTGACCCGAATTCCTTCCTTGCTCCTCTCCCTTCTTTCCCTTCCTCCTCTCCCTCGTCCCTCCCCTTCATCTCCTCCCGTCGCTCTCCTTCCCTCCTCTTGTCTTCTTCCTTCTTGTACATTCCCCCTTCCTTATCTCCTTGTTACTTCCTTCCTCTGAAAGGCTGCCCATCCTTGTCCCTTCCTCCTTCCTCTCCCCCTCTCCATCCTCCCCTCTCCTCCTCCTCCTGCCTGCTTCCTCCTCCGATCATCTCCCGCCTCATTCCACCTCCTATCATCTCCTTCTTCTGTCCTTGATCCCCACCTCCCCCCCCCCCCCCCACCTCCCTCTCTCGTCCCATCTCCTCCTCCACCTCCTCCTCCTCCTCCACCTCCTCCTCCTCCTCCCCTGCTGCCCTGCTCTTGCGCCCGCTCTGTGCCAAATGTGTTTCTCTCTGGTCTGAGATGAAACAGATAGAGCCGCTTTAATAATTCCTGATCGGGCGAGGGGGGATCAGCTTCTGCTTCCCGGCTTCTAGCGCTGAGTTCTTCTTGTATTTGATCTGTTTAAAAACGCGCAGCTCGCCATCAACGTATATTTGTATCTTTTTGAGTTTTGTTTTGTTTTCTTTTGTTCAGTTTAGTTTTCTCGGTTCAGAATTCCGATCGATAGTCGCGCCAACAAACCACTCGCTCGGTATCTTGGTCATGAGAAAGGGAACGCGGCCCGCTGTAAAAAGCTAACATAGCTAACCAGATAGCTAACTAGATAGCTAACTAGATAGCTAACCGGATAGCTAATCAGATAGCTAACTAGATCGTTAACTAGATAGCTAACCAGATAGCTAACCAGATAGCTAACCGGCTCGTTAACTAGATAGCTAACTAGATAGCTAACTGGATAGCTAACTAGATAGCTAACTGAATAGCTAACTGGATAGCTAAGTAGATAGCTAACTAGATACCACTAGTATATCTTTTTGTATCTTTTTTTTTTATTCCACAGACCCCCTGCAACTTCTCGACGGACCACTAGGGGTCTGCGGACCGTCGGTTGAGAAACACGACTAAACAGTTAACTTATATTACAGTTCACTGCAAGTCACTTTGAATGACAGTTAACAGTTAGCATGTCGGCGTGTTCTGCAGGTGATCCAGATCAACTTCGAGGAGTTTGACATGGAGATCGCGTACGACACCCTGACCATCGGAGACGGAGGGGAGGTCGGAGATCCTACCACCATACTACAAGTGTATGTATAGAAATATGTGTTTTACAATAAAATACCCATCAGTATCTTAGCGATGGTCACACATGTATAAGTGAACAACTCTCCTCAGTGTGTGTGTGGAATCATATTTGATTAAACGCTTCCCATGGAGGTGTGAACGAAAACCGGTGGGCGTGTTTCCAACACAGACTGATTCATTGTGTTGGATGAGCAATGTGCCTCCTTCGTATTAGCATAGAGATGTACGTGGGCAGGCCTGCTGTCCCTCTGGATTACAGATATAATCTAGAAATAAATACTGACATTCTTGAAAGAAAAGCCTTAATGTGTAAGAAAAACAAAACAAATACCAACAAAAAAACCAATGCTTAGTCGATTTTGATGGGCTGCAAGGAATCCAAACTTCTTTCTTTCAAACATTTTCTGTTCCAGTCCAATCCTGTTCTAGCGGGAGGGAAGTAGTTCAATCTACTGTAGATTAGCATGGCCAGTACATGTTTAAAGTGCCCCTTATTTTACCACCATGTCTGGTGTCGTTAGCCATTACAAGCCATTTCAAAATAAACCCATCTGTGACATCACAACCTCAACCAGCCAGCCAGCCTACCCAGTGGACTGTAACCCACTGGTGGGCTTACAGGGGAGACACTCCCACATGTGATGTCACTAGAGGACCAATTAGCAGCTCATCCTGTTGGTAAAATAGGGTCCCTTTAACCTCTGGCTGGGTTAACTGTGAATCATTCAATCGTGATTGGTGATCAATTGTGGATTTCGGTCACGTGACGCGAGTTCGATGTGTTTAGCCTTTCGGGGAGCTTCGTTTTCCGGACCTGATCGTTCAGCTTGACGCACCAGATTTGGCTCCACCTGCAGTCTGACGAGAGTGTGGGCTCCACGGCTTCAAGATCAACTATAAGGTAGGACCTCCGCTTTGACTCCACTGTGTGTGTGTGTGTGTGTGTTTGTGTGCGATGTTGTCACAAACGCACATTCTTTGCCTACGTAGCTGCAGGAAACGCAAACATTGACTCAATTAGTGAGTAGGGTTTGGTATCGTTTCGATTTTTCCGATACCGGTGCCAAAACGATACTTTTAAAACGGTACCGGTTCCTAAACGGTGCCTGAACTGATACCTTCTTTAAAATAAAGAGCAAACAATAACGTTAAAGAATGTTCTTTTTTTTATTGCTAAGGCAAAACCATTGAACAATATATTAACTCTTAAAGTAACACTGTTTAAATTAGAATTACAATTAAACATTACTAATAAATATTAAATTAACAATATCAACAAATAACAATTTAACAATAAATAAATAAATAACAGCAAACAAAGCAAGTGAAAACTACTCTACACTACTCTGCATATTCTACATCCACCTGTGCACACAATCAAGTACGGTAGGTACCGGTCGTACGGGAACCGGTGCCATAGTGGTACCGGGTTTCGGTACCCATCCCTAATAGTGAGTGAGCCATCCACCAGGGCTGATGGTGCGTTCAAGTCTTTGCAGGAAAGAGGAAAACCTCAAGGAAGCCCTTGAAGCAAACTCAGCTCAACCAGTAATCGCCTGCAGACTGCATATCTTTTCCCTGCTTCTCTCCAAGACGTCTCCCCACCTCCACTCCTCTCCCCTGACAACTCTCTTCCCAGCCAGCGTTGCCAGCAGGAGAGCTACTGCTTCTGCTGCTGCTGCTACTGATGTGTGTGTGTGTGTGTGTGTGTGTATTCGTCGTCTCTGGTATCTCGTCGTCGCCCCACTTGGAGATGGCGGTGGCGGCGTAGAGGCCGACATCGCAGGCCGGCGACACTTAACACAATCTGGCGATGATTGTGCGAGAGCAACATCTGTAATACGACACGCGTGTTGTGTGTTGTCGGTTTGTGTTGAGGTTCGGTGCGGTTAGGGTGGAGGGGACGGTGGTGGTGGTGGTGGTGGTGGTATCGGTGAAGGTGCAAATACTGTATGGTAGGGGAGGAGCTGGAATTCTTCTGTTCTCCCCCTTCGTTCTACAGCTCTCTAGCCCCCCCTGCAGGCCGAGAAGACTTTTGTTACTTATTGAACAACATAATAGTCAAACAATATAGCCCTGTTAATGATAGGAGTTGCTGTTATCAACCAATCAAGCAGTCAATCATTCTGCGATTACTTCTGTCCATAAATTGTTTGGAATCTTGTAATGTGGCCGGCCATTTTGAGACGTAGATTACTTTCTGAAACCCCTGCAGGAACAGAATGAAAACGTTTTTTCAAAGACTATTCGAAAAGAAAAAAAAACTGGTGGCGTATTTTCACTGGAAAGATCTGCTCATTAAAGTTTTATTTCGTATGGATTTTTAGAAATTTGTAACGCGATGAAAGTGCCAGCTGTCTGGGTGAAACACAAACTTGTTGCAGTGTGGTGGTGTCAGTTGGTGGCAGCATTAAACTGGTCGTGTTTATTGCAGCGAGTCTCGCTAAGTCAACTCTCAGGGACTTTCATGTGTGTGTGGAGAAAATGTGCACTTTTTGTGTGTGTAAATCTACAGCAACGTGTAGATTTACACAGTGTTTGTTCTGTGTGGATGTGGATGTGTATGTGTATGTCAACGTGTGTGTCTCTGTGTGTGTGTGTGTGTGTATGTGTGTGTGTGTGTGTGTGTGTTTGGACATGTGTGTACTTGTTTACTTGGAGCTATAAGCCAGGACCTTGGCCATGAAATATAAAAATTATCAGTCGCTGTAACCTTGCTGCACCGTTGCACTGCAGTCACTGATGCACCATAACCTGTCAGTGTGTGTGTGTGTATGTGTGTGTTACTGTTTACGTGTGTGTGTGTGTGTGTTTGTGTCTGTGTGTGTGTGCGTGTGTGTGCGTGCGTGCGCGTGCGTGTGTATCTTTGTGTTTTTGTGTGTGTACCTATCTATGTGTGTGTGTGTGTGTGTGTGTGTGTGTGTGCATGGTTTACGCGTGTGTGTATGTGTTTGTGTGTATGTGCGTGCATGTGTATCTATGTATGTTTGTGTGTGTGTCGTGTGACAACCCTATTATCACCTCACTCAGTTTATGAGGACATTCACATTGTGTGTGTGTGTTTGAAAAAGACCCAGAAAACCCTTAAATAACCCATGATGGTATTCTGCTGGTGCTGTAGACGTCTGGCTTGGTTCCATGGTCCACTGGTCCTCATTCCTGGTACCCCTCGTTCCTGGTACCCATCATTCCTGGTACCCCTCGCTCCTGGTACCCCTCGTTCCTGGTACCCCTCGTTCCTGGTACCCCTTGTTCCTGGTACCCCTTGCTCCTGGTATCCCTTTTTCCTGGTACCCCTCGTTCCTGGTACCCCTCGTTCCTGACACCCCTCATTCCTGGTACCCCTCGTTCCCGGTACCCCTGGTTCTTGGTACCCTTGGTTCCTGGTACCCCTTGTCCCTGGTACCCATCATTCCTGGTACCCCTCGCTCCTGGTACCCATTGTTCCTGGTACCCCTCGCTCCTGGCACTACTGTGTCCCTGCTAGCGCTGGGATGGGCCACGTTGCTCTGCTCGACCCAATCTTCCTTGTCGTGTGGCTTTGGGCAGAAAGCGAGCACTAAATGAAGAATTATTAATTTCCCCCCCACACTTTGAAGCCTGTATCTATAATGCATTTGGCTTCACGGCATATTACATCACATGAATAACGCATAAGCCGATTGGCTTTATGATATCACCTTTTTTTTCATGGTCAGGTATCACAGCTGCTCATAATCCACCTTGCATGAAAGATTTAAGAAACGTTGATATTTACAGTATATATTGTAATGTGTGGGGAATGCAGTGCTGGTGTTGTTACTCCGCTAGTCCCATGAGAGTTATGACAGTATTTATAAAACTGAGGACGTAGGAATGGGCCTCGTAGGAAATGCTTTGCTTGTAGAGAGAAACACAGCCTACCTTAACGACCCCCCTAACTGAATAGCTAACTGGATAGCTAAGTAGATAGCTAACTAGATACCACTAGTATATCTTTTTGTATCTTTTTTTTTTATTCCACAGACCCCCTGCAACTTCTCGACGGACCACTAGGGGTCTGCGGACCGTCGGTTGAGAAACACGACTAAACAGTTAACTTATATTACAGTTCACTGCAAGTCACTTTGAATGACAGTTAACAGTTAGCATGTCGGCGTGTTCTGCAGGTGATCCAGATCAACTTCGAGGAGTTTGACATGGAGATCGCGTACGACACCCTGACCATCGGAGACGGAGGGGAGGTCGGAGATCCTACCACCATACTACAAGTGTATGTATAGAAATATGTGTTTTACAATAAAATACCCATCAGTATCTTAGCGATGGTCACACATGTATAAGTGAACAACTCTCCTCAGTGTGTGTGTGGAATCATATTTGATTAAACGCTTCCCATGGAGGTGTGAACGAAACCGTGGGCGTGTTCCAACACAGACTGATTCATTGTGTTGGATGGAGCAATGTGCTCCCTTCGTATTAGCATAGAGATGTACGTGGGCAGGCCTGCCTGTCCCTCTGGATTACAGAATAATCTAGAAATAAATACTGACATTCTTGAGAAAAGCCTTAATGTGTAAGAAAAACAAAAACAAAACCAACAAAAAAACCAATGCTTAGTCGATTTTGATGGGCTGCAAGGAATCCAAACTTCTTTCTTTCAAACATTTTCTGTTCCAGTCCAATCCTGTTCTAGCGGGGAGGGAAGTAGTTCAATCTACTGTAGATTGCATGGCCAGTACATGTTTAAAGGTGCCCCTTATTTTACCACCATGTCTGGTGTCGCTTAGCCATTACAAGCCATTTCAAAATAAACCCATCTGTGACATCACACCTCAACCAGCCAGCCAGCCTACCCAGTGGACTGTACCCACTGGTGGGCTTACAGGGGAGACACTCCCACATGTGATGTCACTAGAGGACCAATTAGCAGCTCATCTGTTGGTAAAATAGGGTCCCTTTAACCTCTGGCTGGGGTTAACTGTGAATCATTCAACGTGATTGGTGGATCAATTGTGGATTTCGGTCACGTGACGCGAGTTCGATGTGTTTAGCCTTTCGGGGAGCTTCGTTCCGGACCTGATCGTCAGCTTGACGCACCAGATGTGGCTCCACCTGCAGTCTGACGAGAGTGTGGGCTCCATCGGCTTCAAGATCAACTATAAAGGTAGGACCCCCGCTTTGACTCCCACTGTGTGTGTGTGTGTGTGTGTGTGCGTGTGTCACAAACGCACATTCTTTGCCTACGTAGCTGCAGAAAACGCAAACATTGACTCAATAGTGAGTAGGGTTGGGTATCGTTTCGATTTTTCCGATACCGGTGCCAAAACGATACTTTTAAAACAGTACCGGTTCCTAAACGGTGCCTGAACTGATACCTTCTTTAAAATAAAGAGCAAACAATAACGTTAAAGAATGTCTTTTTTTTATTGCTAAGGCAAAACCATTGAACAATATATTAACTCTTAAAGTAACACTGTTTAAATTAGAATTACAATTAAACATTACTAATAAATATTAAATTAACAATATCAACAAATAACAATTTAACAATAAATAAATAAATAACAGCAAACAAAGCAAGTGAAAACTACTCTACACTACTCTGCATATTCTACATCCACCTGTGCACACAATCAATAATTTTTAAACACGATCAGAACCCGCTAAACACGATCAGAACCCGCTAAACACGATGTAAACAAGCTTGAATCCTCTGTCTCCTCCTGCCACTCCTCCTACAACTTTTTTGCGCAACCCCTTCGGGTTTACCGTAATACCCCTATATGGTTGGAAAGCGCAGCTTCTCTGCTTTCAGAAACCATTGGAATTTCATCGATCGCACAAACGGTCTAGGAGTTACGGTAGTTTGAAAAAAGCGAGTAATGGGAGCGCCTGCGCTCCCTTCGGTCGTGGCACCGAAATATGCGTTTTGATTCGGTACGGTAGGTACCGGTCGTACGGGAACCGGTGCCATAGTGGTACCGGGTTTCGGTACCCATCCCTAATAGTGAGTGAGCCATCCACCAGGGCTGATGGTGCGTTCAAGTCTTTGCAGGAAAGAGGAAAACCTCAAGGAAGCCCTTGAAGCAAACTCAGCTCAACCAGTAATCGCCTGCAGACTGCATATCTTTTCCCTGCTTCTCTCCAAGACGTCTCCCCACCTCCACTCCTCTCCCCTGACAACTCTCTTCCCAGCCAGCGTTGCCAGCAGGAGAGCTACTGCTTCTGCTGCTGCTGCTACTGATGTGTGTGTGTGTGTGTGTGTGTGTATTCGTCGTCTCTGGTATCTCGTCGTCGCCCCACTTGGAGATGGCGGTGGCGGCGTAGAGGCCGACATCGCAGGCCGGCGACACTTAACACAATCTGGCGATGATTGTGCGAGAGCAACATCTGTAATACGACACGCGTGTTGTGTGTTGTCGGTTTGTGTTGAGGTTCGGTGCGGTTAGGGTGGAGGGGACGGTGGTGGTGGTGGTGGTGGTGGTATCGGTGAAGGTGCAAATACTGTATGGTAGGGGAGGAGCTGGAATTCTTCTGTTCTCCCCCTTCGTTCTACAGCTCTCTAGCCCCCCCTGCAGGCCGAGAAGACTTTTGTTACTTATTGAACAACATAATAGTCAAACAATATAGCCCTGTTAATGATAGGAGTTGCTGTTATCAACCAATCAAGCAGTCAATCATTCTGCGATTACTTCTGTCCATAAATTGTTTGGAATCTTGTAATGTGGCCGGCCATTTTGAGACGTAGATTACTTTCTGAAACCCCTGCAGGAACAGAATGAAAACGTTTTTTCAAAGACTATTCGAAAAGAAAAAAAAACTGGTGGCGTATTT
>PIJE02000080.1:646789-691789 GCA_002895965.2 Coryphaenoides rupestris | reverse complement strand
GGAGTCGGCCGTGGAGCAGAGCCTTGATGATGGCGGTTGAGGCTCTGGCGTTCCTTTACTTTATTTTAATTTAGTTTAATTTCTCCTCTCCGCTCAGACCTCACACCTCTCTTCTCCTCTCCCTCCTCTCTGTTCTCTGTCCTCATCTCTCTCCTCCTCTCTCACCTCCTCCTCCCCTCTCATCACCTCATTGTCTCCCTCATTTCTCTTCTTATATCATCCTCCCTCTCCTCCCTCTCCTCTCCTTCTCCTCCTCCTCCTCCTCGCTCTTCTCCTCTCCTCTTCCTCCTCCTCTCCTTACCTCTCCTCACCTCTCCTCTCTCCCCTCTTGCCTCCTCATTGTCTCCCTCATTTCTCTTCTCCTCTATCATCCTCCTCTCTCTCATTTTTCTCCTCCTCCTCATTGTCTCCCAATATCTCTCCTCCTCCTCCTCTCTCTCATCTCTCTCCACCTCTCCCCTCCTCCTCTCTCTCATCTCCCTTCTCCTCAATCATCTCATCCCTCCTTTCCTCTCTCCTCTCCTCCTCCCCCTCCTCTTCCTCCTCTCTCATCATCGTCTCTCTTATTTCTATTCCCCTCCTCATCCTCCTCTCTCTCTCCCCTCATCTCTCTCCTTTCCTCTCCTCTCCTCTCCTCTCTCTCCTCCCCTCTCCTCTCCGGTGGTATTGAATCACTCCTACATGTGGGAGGTTTTAGTTAGGACCTACCTGCCGTATGTCAGGGTTTTATACGCATGTTGTGTCGGTGCTGTGGTTTATTGGTGGGTGGGATGTCAAGGTGGGATTTAACAGTGAGTTTGACCCTATGGGGACGGATCGCTGGTCCTGCTACCCTGGACAGGAAGGCATAAAAGCGGGAAAAGAGTTATGTCTGCATCTCCGTGCACCTGGCGCTGGCGTGTGTGTGTGTGTGTACATTTTATATGGAGTGCACATGTATGTGTGTGTGTGTGTGTGTGTGTGTGTGTGTGTGTGTCCTGTGTGGTGGCATTGCAGCGGTGTGTCAGTGACAGTTATCTAGATAAGCAGCGGAATTCACTTCATCACACACACACACACGTCTCTCACACACACACACGCACACACATCACACACGCACACACACACGTACACAGACGCACACACACACGTCACACACACACACACACACACACACGTCTCTCACACACGCACACGCACACACATCACACATACACACACACACACACGTCTCACACGCACACACACACACGTACACACACACACACACACACACGTCTCTCACACACACATGTGCACACGCACACACACACGTCTCTCACACATGCACACACACACACACACACGTGTACACACACGTGTACACACACACACACACACACACACATCTCTCACACACACATACACACACACACACACACACACCGTTGAAGAGCATTTCATTCATAAGAGCTGAGGGAAAAAAACAACAACAACATGAAATATGAACTCATGAAATATTCATTTGTAACATAACCAGGAATGTGTTTTCATTTTATACCTCTAACTATTATGAAGTCTGGTGTAAGCTGTTTTTGTGTGAACTGTAATGTGTGTGTGTGTGTGTGTGTGTGTGTGTGTGTGTGCGTGTATGTGCATGTGCGTGCCCACGTGTGTGTGTGTGTGTGTGTGTGTGTGTTCCCATCGTCAGCTTTAAGTTAATCACAAAATTGCAAACGGCATTTCATTTTCTCCTGATGAATTATTGAGTTATGTAATACGGAGTCTCATCACCACCGCTATCAGGGAGAAGGAAGAAAAAAAATCTAATTCTTATTCTCCTTTCTCCTCTTCTGGCTCTGTGGCTTTGTGTTATTTCTCCACGCCTTTTAAACCCATTTTAATATATTTGAACCACGCACCATGGGACAACACCGAGGAATTTCTCACTGTGGTGACATTTGACGATCTTTCACGTCTCCGGTGTGATTGTCTCTTGCTAGCTGATCAGTAGCGAATGACGACGGCACAGTGGAGAATATTCAAACGGCAGCGCTCAGCAGTGGTGTGTGTTCTAACACACAATTTAGAGCCCATTGAGCACAGAAATGAAGTTGTTCGGCAGCGGAATGAGTCCAAGACAAAAGACGCAGGGAAAATATGTTTGGACAGGAGCCATTTGGTGTGAATATATTAACGTGAGCCGCGGCGATGAGAATTATGTTTTAATTGGTGCAGAGTTGCTGGTTTTTTTCGGGAACTACTGCCGTGAGCCATTTTTTTAATTTTTATATTTGTATTTTTTTATATCCGTGCCGACAGTCTATTATAGTCGAATGTGTAGGGTGTGTTCTCCCTCTCATGTTGCAAATGTGCGAAATGTTACAACCAATGAAAATAATTAATGTGGCTTGGAAGCGGAACGCTGATCTCAACAACAGAATAAAATAAAACAAAGTCAGTCTGCACATGAATTGGACATAAATACGCTCCCTTGCTTCTTACCGTCCCATTTCATCTTGTCCACGTTTTTTTGTATTTTTATTGTTCCAACAGAAATAATTGTGCGGTGAACAAAAGACATAAGTGTCTGTAAGAGGCAGCCCTTGACGGCGGTGTATGCAGCTAGCGACGTACTGCTGTACAGCTATAGCTATACGTGTAGCATGGGTCGGTGTCAGTGTTGGCTAGCTAGCTGGCGTATTACGGGTCCTATCATCACTTCTCAAGAGCGGGGCCCGCCAGACGCTGTACCTGAGGGCCCCGACATCTGGGAGCCAAAGCGAGGCGACTCAAAAACTCATTTATTTCTTCGGTCCGTAAAGCCGCTCACTCGTCTGTCTGTGTGGCGGATTAAGGTTAGCTCTCAACCTCCCCTCGATCGCACCGGCTTTCTTCTGAGATTTTATTGTATTGTTTTATTGTTATTGAATTTTTGTGTACGTTTTATGTTATTTTTCTACCCCTTGTTTTAATTTTGCTTTAGAGTTTAGAGTAGCCTGCGTGGATATGTGCGGATTAAAACACAAGCGCTCCTCCAGCAGCTAGCTAAACAAGGACCACAAGAGAGGGAGTTCCGCTACGCTAGCTATCAAGCTAAGCTTTACGCAAACACATTCCCTGTTGCCTAACATACTTTTTCTTTGTTTCTTGCTTTCTTTCTTTATTTCTAACTTTTGTCGCTGCTTCTGTACGTTTTTACCGGCAACAAAGGCGAAAGTTAATTAGTTGTGCCTCAATAAATGAAATGTTTCTCTTACCATAACATCTCATTGTATATCATTGTACATTGTAGAGCTGCTGCATTGTCCTTTCTTCAGCTAGGGGCGACCAACATTTTTTTTGTTGTTCGTGTTTTTTGGGTTGTTGTTGTTGTTGTTGTTGTTGTTGTTGTTGTTTTGTGAGGAATAAACAGACGGCAGACCTTGCAGTGACTGGAATGCTGCCGCATGATATTGACTATAATATGTCCTGCTCACTTAAGCACTCAAGATTTATGGCAGCATAAAATCATTGGGTGACCTAGCTTCCGCGATCCTCAAAAGAAACAGCCCAAACGCTCTTCCTCACTTTCAATTCACCGTGAAATCCTGCTGCTTTTCCTCTTTACAATCCCATGATGTTTGTGTGTGTGTGTGTGTGTGTGTGTGTGTGTGTACTTCCATGGAGAATAGTGCGTGCATTTGAATGGTGATGAAATATACATAGCCGGGTGGAATAGTACTGCATGCGCAAACTAAAATACACTGCTTTACCCAAGTACATGCAGAGGCATTCTCTCTCTCTCTGTCTCTCTGTCTCTCTGTCTCTCTCTCTCTCTCTCTCTCTCTCCCCCATGTGTACACACATACATACACACATTCGACAGTGTACCACCCCCTTGGGCAGGCCTCTTCAACTGTTTCCCCTGAAATATTCAGTTTTTGCGAGCCAGTTCAGTCTCCGGATAGCAAAACCGATGTTATTCGCTTTGTCCCAAATCATGGGACAAATCATGTGTCCGTCTTTCTCCATGTGAATTAGGAACAAGCGAAGAGAACTGGTTACATGGATGGATGCTGAAACAGTGAAAGTCCGTCCGAATGCCAATGTCTCGCACAACAACGCTTCGATGTAACATTGAACAATTAGTCGTTGCAAGGTTAATCTAGGGCTGAGGCCGTTCATTTTGATTGTGCATAAAGTGAATTAAAACAAATGCTTGTAGCCGACATTTACCGGTTCAGTGTTAAAAGGTTCAATCACCTTTTTCATTTTTTGGCACATTCATGAAATCAGTCACAATCGCTCCAGTTTCCCGCCCCCCCTTAGTTCTCAATTTCAATAATCTGGCCCAGCAATATAGTTCTTTCTATATGTGTGTATGTGTGTCAGGGAGAGAGAGAGAGAGAGAGAGAGAGAGACTATGTATTTCATAGGAAGTGCGGTCTGTGACAGAGGCAATCTCAAATGCCTCTGTCTGGGTTTGTATGTAGGTGTGTAACATGCAGGCATGTGTGTACGTGTGCGTGCATGTGTGTGTGTGTGTGTGTGTGTGTGTGTGTGTGTGTGTGTGTGTGTGTGTGTGTGTGTGTGTGTGTGTGTGTGTGTGTGTTTCGCATGTTGTGATTAGTTGTAGTGTAGGAATGTTCCGGGCCGGTAGTGGGTCCACTCTCCAAAGTAATTTGTTCCCTGCAAGGTGTGTGTGTGTGTGTGTGTGTGTGTGTGTGTGTGTGTGTGTGTGTGTGTGTGTGTGTGTGTGTGTGTGTGTGTGTGTGTGTGTGTGTGTGTGTGTGTGTGTGGGTGTGTTCCGCAGCCTGTGATTGGTTGAGTATGTGGGTCTCATAAAGACAATGTCATGATGGAAATTAATGCAATACATCACAAATACTGCACACTCACGCACATACACACGCACACACACACACATACACACACGCACACACACACACACAAACACACACACACACACACACACACACACATACCGACAGAGCGATGTGCACAATCCTTCCTGTGGTGCGCTGCTGTAAATAAAAGCTGAATACAGGAGGAGGAGGAGGGGGAGGAGGAGAAGGAGGAGGAGGAGAGGAAGGAGGAAGGAGAGGAAACGCCAACAGGAAAAGGAAAGTGATTGGATAGGCGAGAGGAGGGGGGCGGTACCAACAGTTTTGCCTCTGTATCTTTACTTAGCTGTTAGCTGACCATCTTCTGTGTTGCTTGCTTATCAACCATTTGTTTTCAAACCAACGTCAAACCATGTCTCCCTTTTTTGGCGGGAATCCTAAATTGCTGATAATGACGTGTCTCCGTGTGTTTCCGTTACACTTGAGGAGCCAACCTCGCCGCAACGCAATCAACCTTTTGATTTAAGGCTCCTAAATAATTCAAACATCGATTTATAAAGTTATTTCTTTTTTTTCCGCCGAGGCACAGGCCAGAATCCGCTGAGTGGACTGGTTTCAGTTTCACACGTATCGATGCTCCTTCATGCTGTTTGTTTGTTTGTCGATTTATTTATTTATTTATTTGTTGCTTTGTTTGCTTGTTTCGTTCCCCGCCCACAGAGATAGACAAGGAGAGCTGCGGGGACCCGGGCACGCCGCTGTACGGCTGCGCGAGGGCGACAGCTTCCTGAACGGCGGGGTCCTGCGCTTCGAGTGCCAGTTCGGCTTCGAGCTGATCGGAGAGAAGATCATCTCCTGCCAGGACAACAACCAGTGGTCTGCCAACATCCCCATCTGCATCTGTACGTATGACAGCACTATGACGACACTATGACATCACTATGACGACACTATGACATCACTATGATGACACTATGACATCACTATGACATCACTATGACGACACTATGATTGTCATTATGATGTTACTATGACGACACTATGATGTCACTATGACATCACTATGACATCACTATGACATCACTATGGCGTCGCTATGACATCACTATGACGTCATGATGATGACTAGATCTGTCAACCAGCCTACCCAGTGGAATGTAACGACAGGTAAACTGATCTAGTCATCATACAGTACATCATACTAGTTGGACATCCCACTTGTGATGTCACTAGATGGTTGTCACATGGCAATTGTGAAACAGCCTGCGAAGGCTAATCACACTCACACCTGGTGGCATAATATGTCGACTTTAAGACATGATGAATGAACCCTCCTGCAGTCTTATCTTTATAGTCTTTTAGTCGCCCCCACACCCCCTTCCCATACAGGATTCTTCAAACTCAACAGAAAGGAGCATTTCCACGGAATGTCCCAGCACATTTAAAATGCCAGAACATGAATTTCCAGACCCGGGCTCCGGTGGTCATGAATACTGATTCCAACCCAACCCCTCTCGTCGTCTCCCCTCATCCAGAAGTGCTTGTAGGGCACTCGAGATCGCTGTTGCTCACCACCACCACCACCGCCGCCATCACCGCCACCGAGTGAACAGGCCGTCTGTCTCTGCTAAATCTGCTGCATTCTGAACGTTATTAGTCAAAGCTCTGCCCTCTGTCTCTCTCTGTCTCTCTCTGTCTCTGTCTCTCTGTCTCTCTCTCTCTCTCTCTCTCTCTCTCTCTCTCTCTCTCTCTCTCTCTCTCTCTCTCTCTCTCTCTCTCTCTCCCTCTCTCTCACTCAAGAGATTAGACTCCACCTCCTGCGCCTGCACATGAGTACTGTACACATAATGTAATATTCTGCAGGTGAGTTGTAATGCGCTATTGTGGCGATGCTGGTTCTCGCATGGATATGCACTCAACTCAGCCTTCACTGGTGTTGTTCAGCCCATTTAAGAGACGTATAACTTCATTATGTTTTCCACAAAGCGGTGTATTGTATTCCCTTCTTTTCTTCTCTTTTCACTTCTATAAACGCACAGGTGAGTATGTGCTGTAGATCGGGTGGTCTTCGGCTTTTAGAAGATGCGGAAAATAAGAAAGAGAGAGAGAAAGAAAGAAAGGATAACGTAATGAAATAAATAAATGGAAGCGCGACCGAAAGATCGGAAAAAGAAGAAGTAATGGCGGAAACCAGGACATGTCCTCATCCCTGTGGCATCATTGTTCCCCCTGTTGCCATAGGGACTAAGCTGAAGTCATTATGGTCTGGGGAGGGGGTTGCTGACCGATGTTACTATGGCGATTCACATTGAGGTTCATATTGAAGTCTCACTGTGTGTCTTCCCTCCCTTTTCCTTATGGTCCTTTTGATTCTTCCTTACCCACTTAATGGACACACCTTTATCCATCCATCAATCCATCCCCCCCCCTCTCTCTCTCTCTCTCTATAAATATATATCAATCTACATATTTCTCTCTCTCTCTCTATCTATCTATCTATCTATCCATCTATCTATCCATCTTTCTTCCTATATATCTATCTATACTTCTGTCTGTCTGTCTGTCTGTCTACAATTCATCATCTCTCCCCATCCATCTTTCTCTCTGTCGCTGTCTTTCTCCATCCATTCATCCATCGCTCCCTCTCTACCCATGCACCCCTCCCCGCCCCTCCCCTCCTCTGTGTCCCCTCACCTGTGTCCCCTCCCCTCCTCTGTGTCCCCTCCCCTGTGTCCCCTCACCTGTGTCCCCTCACCTGTGTCCCCTCCCCTCCTCTGTGTCCCCTCCCCTGTGTCCCCTCACCTGTGTCCCCTCCCCTGTGTCCCCTCACCTGTGTCCCCTCCCCTGTGTCCCCTCACCTGTGTCCCCTCACCTATGTCCCCTCACCTGTGTCCCCTCACCTGACATTCTGTGAATGTCAGCATATAACAATGTATATTTTAGTACATTGATTTATATGTGTACTGCTCACCTGCATATTTTGTTGTATATTCCATTTCATTTTATTTTATTGTTATTTTACACAGAATTTATATTTATAGTTCTATTTCTATTTTGCTAGCTCTACTTTTATTCTGTAGTTCTATTTCTATTTTGTATTCTTTTATAATTACTGTCGGCTGTCGGGCGTTTTGCACAAAAGGTTTTTCACTCACTGCTTATACTAAACTGTGTCCCCTCCCCTGTGTCCCCTCCCCTCCCCTGTGTCCACCCCCCCCCTCTCCTCCTCCAGTCCCCTGCATGTCCAACTTCACGGCCCCCTCGGGCACCGTGCTGTCCCCCGACTACCCGGAGGGCTACGGCAACAACATGAACTGCGTGTGGCTCATCCAGTCGGAGCCGGGCTCCCGCATCCACCTGGCGTTCAACGACTTCGACCTGGAGGCCCCGTACGACGCACTCACCGTGAAGGACGGGGATGGCGGCGAGCTGGCCGTCATTGGCCGCTTCTCGGGCGCCGAGAGCCCCACCCACCTGACGTCCAGCACCAACACGCTGCGGCTGGAGTTCCAGGCTGACCACTCCATGTCCGGACGCGGCTTCAACATCACCTACAGCTGTATGTCTGCCTGCCCGTCTATCTGTCTGTCTGTCTGTCTGTCTGTCTGTCTGCACATCACCTACAGCTGTATGTATACCCGTCTGTCTGTCTGTCTGTCTGTCTGTCTTCACATCACCTACAGCTGTATGTATACCTGTCTGTCTGTTTCTCTGTCTGTCTATCTGCACATCGCCTACAGCTTTATGTATACCTGTCTGTCTGTCTCTCTGTCTGTCTGCACATCACCTACAGCTGTATGTATACCTGTCTGTCTGTCTCTCTGTATGTCTGTCTGCTCATCACCTACAGCTGTATGTACACCCGTCTGTCTGTCTGTCTGTCTGTCTGCACACCATCACCTACAGCTGTATGTATACTTATCTACCTATATATACAGTATATATACCTCTTTGTCTGCACAACATCACCTCCAGTTGTGCAATACATCTGACTGTCTGTCTACACAACTGTACGTACAGCAGTGCATCTGTCATGTCTGTCTCTCTGTCTGTCATGTCTGACTGTGTTTTACTTATGAATGAGAAGACATCTCGGGTTCATATGAAGGGCGGAGCATTGCATCATCCATAGCATGTGTGCTATGGATGATGCAATGTTGCTCCTCTTGTCTAAAGTTTACAGAACCTAACCTAAGTTACCAAAACTACTTTGACAGAGATAAGTATCGATTGTCGAAAAACCCCCAAAAATATGTGTAACACATATCTTGATCTTCTTCAAAATAGTTTTTATACCTTGACATATAAGGCCCAGACAAAAATACAATCTTCTGTGTTTTGGACGACTGTGACTGAATCGCTTTTATCCGTTTATCCTGAACAATCTCGTCACAAGCACCATGTTGACATTTCCTTTAACTTGTGATGCTGACAATCTGTAATGGCAGAACAGAGGGTATACTGTCTTCTGTCTTTTTGAAAGTCTTTTTATTTGCATTTTCTCCCCAAACATCCACCGTTCTCCGTCTCATCTGACCACATCAAGGACACGTCAACACACAAAGCTCCAATTATTGCACGTTTTTAACTGCATTGGACTTGAACCCTTGATAACCCTGCTCCGATGGGTCATGCGTATACATCCAGTACATCCAGTCAATGGTTGCAGCGTGTACAGAGTGTAGTTTGTTGTTGTTGTTTGGAGTGATGGGCAGGTCGATTTTTAGGGGGTGTTTTCACACCTGTAGTTTGGTAGACTCAGCCCCAATTCAGCATTCAGACTTTGTTGACACTTTGTTCACACAGGAATTTGTTCGGAGAACCAACCAAACATTGTAAACAACCAACTCGCCGTCTAGCGAGCCGAGCGTCTGTTGGACAGAAAATCTGAGTTAAACTTGGTGTGTTCTCCAACAATTCTTGGTTTCTTCCTGGTTTTCTGAAAAATATATCAGAATACATCGATATATATAAAAAAATGTGTGTTGACGAAGCTTGTTGGCGTTTATGCAATATTGATCTAACGTGCGACGGGGCCGCCTTTTAAACATTCTGTCACTGAATCATTGACATAATCTAATGCTTATTTCACAAGCATCTGAGTGATGAGATCGTCAGACCATATCTCGATGAAGGCTTTGACCTCCTCATTGCCCCTCATCTGACCTAGGTTTGTTTTACGTCTGCCTGACTCGATATTGATTTCCTGGCGCAGGACAAAACATACCCTCTTCAACCCATAATAACGCACTCTTCTTTTTGGGTCACTTCCCGGAGTTCCCGGTTCTGCCCTAAGGCCAAACGAAACCGAAACGTTGAACTATCGGGGGGGAAACGCTCCAAGGTTCGACTAAATTGGACCAAACTCTGCAGGTCTGAAAGCACCATTAGGTACATGCAATTAAGGAGCTGTGAGGCGACCTCCAGGTAGAGCGCAAAAACCTGTCCTGCTCCAGTCCTCACCCTCCTCTTCCTCCTCCTCCTCCTCCCCACCTCCTCCTCCTCCTTCTCCTCCTCCTCCCCACCTCCTCCTCCTCCTCCTTCTCCTCCTCCCTCCCACCTCCTCAGCCTTCGGCCACAACGAGTGTCCGGACCCCGGCATCCCCATCAATGCACGGCGCTTCGGGGACAGCTTCCAGCTGGGGGGGTCCGTGTCAGTGGTGTGCGAGGAAGGCTTCATCAAGACCCAGGGGGCTGAGACCATCACCTGCCAGCTGGAGAAGGGGAAGGTGATGTGGAGCGGACCCATACCCAAATGTGAAGGTGAGGAGAGGACTCGGGTTCCGTCTACATGATGCTTATTGGCTGGCTGAATCACATGACATGTTGTAAAAGTGGGAGGGGCTTCAGGGGCTGAAACCAGGCAATGCCCCAGAACCAGTGTCCCCAAACCTTTAGTTCACCTCGTCTTCCCCCGTAGCCCCATGAAAAGGAACCCCTTTCATCCACGCCAAAGCACCAATGTTTCCTGTGAGCTAATAGTATACTCTGCTATTAAGACTACTATCATTTAGCATCATTAATGTCATGGCCTAGGAACTAATATTATACAATTATCATTCAGCATCGCTATTTTTGTTCTCGCAGCCTAGGAACTAATATTTTACTATCATCATTCAGCATCATTATTTTTATTGTCGTGGCCAGGGAACCAATATTATACAATTATCATTTACCATCATTATTGATGTTGTAGTGGCCCAGAGGTGTTTGAAATGGAGGAGGCTGGAGAGATGTACTTTTCTATTTCTGTTCTTAACTTTAAGAACAGATATACTATTATATAATGCATTCAACAGATCGTGATATTTCACGCTATGATGAAAAGCTAAAGCTTTAGCCGTTGGGTAACGGCCCACACGTGGCCCTTTGGTCGGGAGTCATGAGGACGGAGGGATGGAGGAATGGGTCATTTGTTGAAATGACAGCTGAATCAATCTCTATTATTCGCGTTTATAATTATAATTACGCCCGCTATTGCTAGCCAAGCCCTACGGGACGGGAGCTGCTTCCTGTGAGCAACAAAAGGAAATGAATTGAGAACCGTAATGAAATAATTAATACCACAAATATTAGTCGTCCTACTTACAGACAAATTGAAAACGAAATCCAAAATGGAGATTGGATAACTAAGTCCTGTCCTGTGTATAATTAATCAACTGGCTGTTATGTAACCTGATTAGCCCTGACTCCCAAGTGTTTGGCTTTGGCGGGTTGTTGTGGATACTGGGACTCGTGCATTCAAATGGTGGCCACATGAAATGTCTGACATCAAACATGACTAGGAATATACTGTATGTAAGACATTAATAGTGCCTTTCAATAAACCAAATACATGTTTTTCTGTTAACAAGATGGCACTGCTGGCAAACACAAAGAATAACACAACTCTTTGTATTCCTCCCGACGTGGCTCTCTCTACATATTTGTATGTCTCTCTCACTCTCTCACTCTCTCTCTCCCTGTATTTTCTCTTTCTCTCTCCCTGTCCCTCTCCTATTCTCTCTCCCTGTATTTTCTCTCTCTCTCTCTCTCTGTCCCTTTCTCTCGCTCGCTCTCTCTCTCTCTCTGTCTCTCTCTCTCTCTCGCTCTCTTTCTCTCTCCCCCCTCTCTCTCTCTCTCTCTCTCTCTCTCTCTCTCCCTCTCTCACCCCCTCTTCCCTCTCTCTCCCTCTCCCTGCTTCTCTGCATGTCTCTCGCCCAGCGCCGTGTGGGGGTCACTACTCGGCCCCTAACGGGGTGATCCTGTCTCCTGGTTGGCCGGGTTACTACAAGGACTCCCTGAGCTGTGAATGGGTGATCGAGGCAGAACCTGGACGCTCCATTAAGATCACCTTCGACAAGTAGGTGGCCCCGCAGAGACGCAGATCGGAATTACCCTCGGAGGATGATTGCGGCAGAATAGACATTGTGTTCATTATAGCTAAATAAAAGGGCTATTTGTATTGTGGTGAATTTTTCAATTTTGGCTAATGTTTGGGTTTATTTTGTGCGAGAGAGCTGGAGTAATAATAGAGATAATAATCGTAACTTGGACATTCTAGGCCTTTCTAAAAACCCAAAGCGAGTCATAAAAGAAGCGTGGCAGCCAGCAGTGAGGCAGTCAGTGCTTCCACTTTTTTTGTCGGACTTGAATTCGGCTTTTGTCGGAATTCAAGCCTCATTCAACGCGAAAATGAGGTGAACTAAATCCAATCAGCCGGTGATGTGCTCCCCTCCGGGCGCCTGCACTCCACCGAATGGAAGCGACGTGGGACTTAAAAAAAAAAATCACTTTTCACTGATAAGCATTGAGTCTGGCTGGATAGCGGTGACATTCTAAGTTGTTTTAAACACGGCTTCACCCCACATAACCCCAAACGGCCACTTTACAGGTTCCAGACAGAGCTGGGCTACGACTTCCTGGAGCTGCATGACGGGCCCAACCTGCTTTCTCAGCTGATTGGCTCCTTCAACGGAACCCAGGTGCCCCAGTTCCTGTTCAGCAGCAGCAACTTCCTGTACCTTCTGTTCACCACCGACAACAGCCGCTCCAACGTGGGCTTCAAGATATTGTATGAGAGTAAGTCTATGTCGTGCAGTTGTTGATATACCGTACATTCAAGTTTATAATTTGATTTGATAGCGATTTATATTTATTATAAGGTTGTTTTTATTGTTTAATTTTTATATTGCATACAATTGTACTAAATGTAGCTACATTTTAGCATATTAATGGTATTAAATTGTTGGAGCATATCTAGTGCTACGATGCCACATGATGTGGCTTAGTTCGGGGCTCCTCCAAAGACACAGGCAGGTTTGTGGTGAAAAGTCGATTGAAGGAAGTTTATTGCAAAGTTTGGACAGAGCAGGTGGTACAACGCTTGCATGCTAGCACACCCCTGAGTGTGTGTGCTGGTGGCTTCACTTGTGGCGCACTGATTAGCCAATGCACCACAGACGTGCAGCCCCACCCCACCCCTAGACTCTAACTGGGACAGGTGAGGCTGTAGCCCCGCCCACCCTAGAATCTGACTGGTCTAGGTGAAGCTGTACCCCCACTCCTCAGACTCTAACTGGGCCAGGTGAGGCCAATTAAGCCAGCCACCAAACACACACACTCCCACAATTGTGTTTATACATTTTGACAAAAAAAGTATTGCATGTTCAAAAACCAAAACATAATCAATTCTTAAATGATTAATGACATACCATGTGTATTTGTTTGTCTCTCGTTCTGTTCAGGCGTTACGGTGGACAGTTACTCGTGCCTGGACCCCGGCATCCCGGTCAATGGTATCCGGTACGGGCAGGACTTCTCCATCGGCTCCACGGTGTCGTTCGGCTGTGACTCGGGCTACAGACTGAGTCACGAGGAGCCTCTGGTCTGCGAGAAGAACCACTGGTGGAGTCACGCGCTGCCTACCTGTGACGGTAGATAGTGCATCCTATCTAATCATGAATAATAATAATAAAAAAGATATATTTGTATGAAAATACATCCACTACTGTGGACGCCAGAGAGGACTTATCTTCCTGGAAGAGATGCCATAGCTGGAGAAAACGTTTTGCTTAAAAAACGTAAAGTAACTGATACTGATATTTGTAGGAAATATATATCTATAGATAGATATATGAATATCTCATATAAAGTGATGTTTATATTTATCGTCTACAGTATGGGACAGGTTCGTGCTTGGGACGAAAAACTGGTCTCCAAAAAGTTTGTGATAGAAAATGTTGGCTGCTAGCATTGATGAATGGTGCTTTGACGATGAAACGCGTGTGGTGTTTGTGTGTGTGTGTGTGTGTGTGTGTGTGTGTGTGTGTGTGTGTGTGTGTGTGTGTGTGTGTGTGTGTGTGTGTGTGTGTGTGTGTGTGTGTGTGTGTGCGTGTATCTGTCGTGTATATATGGTTTGTGTGTGTGTGTGCGTGTACAGTATGTATGTTGTGTATATATGGTTTGTGTGTGTGTGTGTGTGTGTCAGTATGCATGTCGTATCTATACAGTATGGTGTGTGTTTGTGTGTCTGTGTGTGTGTGCGTGTGTGTGTGACACCTGTCACCCAGCCTCCCCTTTGGGAAATGTACAGGTATAAGGGGCCTGTGGTGGCACATTTTCTCTCTCTCTCTCTCTCACTCTCACTCTCACTCTCTCTCTCTCTCTTTGTCTCGGTCTCTCACTAGGCCTCTCTCTCTCTACAATTACCGGTATAGGTTGCTATATGGTGTATACTGTGTCTGCTCTAAAGGTTTCACTCGATATAGCTACGGACAAACGCTGTCTTATTGTTCACACCGTTGTTGTGACCGTTTTGACCATCGAGTCGCACACGCACACGCACGCACGCACACACACACACACACACACACACACACACACACACACACACACACACACACACACACACACACACACTGCTGTCCACTGCTGTGAGTCATAACCACGCAGAGGCGGATCCAGGTCCTTTGGTATCTCACTCACCTCTCTTTGTCTCTCTCTCGCTCTCATTTTTGTTTTCCCAAAGCTAGGTCTCATTGGCACATCATTAATAAGTTACTCCAAGCGGGAGCTTTCTGCTATGTTATATAGCTTTGGGTGTTTTTTGACACAGTGGTGATTAAGGAAAGAGGGTTTTGTGTCCAAGAGTAGTTGGTGGGATGTTGCTATGGCACTGATCGGGTCCTTTTCCAGCAATACACTGGAACTTGAAGACTGCATGCCAGAAAACCCAAATAGACCCTGGAAGCCATCAGCTTCTCCAGGAGAAAAGGCGAGAATTAGGCAGAATTGGATGCAGGAGGGTGTAAAAGTGGCACTGCTCAGGGCCCGTTTTACTAACAGCAGTGACATTGATGCCCCAAGCTATTTATTTTTTAACCTGGAAAGAACTGCTGCTTCCTGAAAGCCATTGAACTGCTTAAAGCTTCCATGTGGATGGAACATTTAGGGGGAAGGAGACTGTGATCCATAGTGTGCTGCAAGTCTACTGAAATACCTGCCGGAACTGACAGAAACGGTAAAGGTTGGTTCAGATCATGGCCTCACACTGGACAACTGGCCTCCGGGCGTGCCTGGAGGTCTGTTGCCCTGCTCTGTGTGGGGCTACAAGATACTTTCAAAAGTTGTATCCAACTGATTGAAGCAGTTCATGGAGTTGGAGTCATCCATATGGACCAAATATATTGTCTTACGGACAGATCAATCATGGATAAGGTTTTTCAGGATACTATGGCACTTTGTGAACTGTATATCGATGTCTATAATAACATAGACATTGGCATTCTGTCCCTTCATCAAGGTAAACTTTTGATAGAGTGTATCAAGTTTTTCTGTTTACCACTCTAAGGGCATTTGGTGTTGGGGAAGTTTTCATGGCATGTGTTGGACTCTACTATGTATAGTGAAGCCTCTTCTCTGGTTGAGATGGGGGTGGGGACTGAGCAGACCAGTGTCAGTGAAACATGGAATTTGACACGGCTGCCTCCTATCAGGGATGCTTTACAGCCCAGTTATCGCAGTACTTTTAGTTAATTTAGGAAGCAGGTTAACAGGACACTCACTACCAGGGCTCCCTGTTAAATAATCACTGCTTATGCAGACGACATCACCATTTGTATGAAGACACGGCAGAATGTCAGAGTAGGGACTTGGGACTGTATGAAAAGGTCTACAGGCAAGAGAGATAATTTCCCAGATTGCCTGAAAATTCAATAGGCGAAGAGGGAAACTACATTTCTGGGTTTTCTGGGGCCCAAAGAAATGTAAAAAACTAAACTGGGAGGGTGTAGAGGAGAAAGTGTACTAAATTGTCTACGTGATGAAAAGGGATGCTGCCACAGTTGTCATATAGGGGAAGAGCGCTGGTTGCCTCAACCCTATGGCACAGACTTGTTCTTCTGCAACCACCAAGGAGGGTGGTTGCAGAAGAATATTGTGGACTTATTTCAGTCTGGACGACATTGGATATGAGCCGCTGCTTTGTACCTGTCGAGGAGGGTGGACAGGGCCTTATCAACATTCCCTCCAGGGTAATGGCGATAATGGTGTTTCTCAAAGCAGCACAGAAGATTTTTTCTGACTGTGGACACCATTGGTTGGAAACAGCAGAACTGCAGCTGAGAGATGCTGGCAACCTTGGTTACAGCCAAAGTGTTATGTAACCTTTGTGAAACCGACCTGACCGGACTAGGGACCGCAAATGCAGGCCTGGCAGGTGTTACGGGCCACCAGAGATCCTAATGAAACTCCTGGAGTGTGTATCTTTGAGCAGCTGTTGTTCTCTAACAGTTTTATAGAAACACAGACCCTGACCCTGAATCATCAGTTGCTAACTTGGGACAACTGGCCAACTCTTCTCTCAGCAGGGAGACTTTCAAGGGATTGGGAAGAAAGAAGCGTATCTGACAGTACAGGACAATGCATGGGTTAATAGCTACAAGCAGACACATAGCACACGGGTTAATAGCTACACACAGACACGTAGCACACCGTGATCCAAGCAATAGCGAGGGCTGTGGTTTTTGTGCACAGGTGGAATCACATTTGTCTGTTCAGTGCACTCAGTTAGTGAATTTATTCAGGGTGTGAGGGTCACCATTCCTGGGACTTGAGGAACGTTCTTCTTATGAATTATTTGTTTTAGGCCCAAAATACTGTGCAAAAAGAAAGCTTGTCCACACAATAATGAATTACATTCCTGGCACTGCTAAATTGGCCATTTGGCCAACACCCTATCTGAAGCCCGTTGTCCATCTCCATCGACCAGATAAAAAAAGATCAGTGCCACAAAACCACCTTTAATCCGCACCCATGTTAATCGATGAGTGGAGCCACATGTGCTGTTTTATTTCTTACTTGTTAGGACCTAGAGTCAACGGCTCATGCTCATTGATTAACATGGGATCTCATTAAAAGCTTGGGCTTAAGACTGTTGTCATCTCATTCACTGCTGTCCTTCCCTCTCTCTCTCTCTCTCTGTCTCTCTGTCTCGCCTTGTTGCTAACCGGTGACAAAATAGGGCGTACATGAGGGGGGTGGGGAGGGTGGTTGATATGGTGACGATGGGGAGGAGAAGGGAGATGAGTCGGTGTTGTGGTCGTGGGTTTCGTTCGGCTCGTTTGGTCACTCGCTAGCTTGTTAGCTTGTTAGCTCGTTAGCGGGCTATTTCAATTCCAGAGTTGCCGGGGCTAGAAAATGGCGTTGGCTCGTAGTTCGGCGTTTCAGTTACTGTCGAGCCGTTTGATTTACTCTGAGATGAAGATGGCGAAGTAAAGGAAGGAGAAACACACTCGAACAATCTGTTGGCTGCAAATTGCGTTATTAGCATATGGTACAGTCATCTGGCGAGGAGGAAGATGCACACGCTCACTGGTGAAGGAAATTCTTATGGTTTGCGTAGCTTCCCGATGAGGAAAGATCGAGGTTATTTCATTAACCAAACAGCAGTAGCAGGAGGAAAAAATGTGGATTTGTTTATTTGTTTCTTTACTTGCTATCTATCCTTACGTGGCTTTTGAGTTGACATGTGGAGCTAGAATCGTTATCCACGGTTACCCGTGATGATGAGTTGCCAGTAGCCTCTCCTTAATAAGAAGTATTTATTTGATTGTAAAAAAGTACTAGACATGGATATGTCGACACATTGAGATTTATGAAATATACACTGAATAAATCAGCATCCAGCTGAAGAAAGATTCTTGGCAGAAACCTAACATTTTAAATATTTAATGATGTGTGGGTTTTTGTGTGTGTGTGTGTGTGTGTGTGTGTGCGTGTGTGTGCGTGTGTGTGTGTGTGTGTGTGTGTGTGTGTGTGTGTGTGTGTGTAGGTAAGTAAATATGTGTGTTTGGGTTTGACAGCATCTAGTTGCTGATGTTTGTATTTGTGACTGTGACTCTGCCTGTCTGCATGGCAAGCATGCATATATGAATATGTGTGTGTGCGTGTCTGTGTGTGTCTGTGTGTGTCTGTGTGTGTGGGTGTGTCCGTGTGTGTGTGTGCGGGTGTATGTGCCTTAAATGCATGCACTTGCGCAGAAGTTTGATTTCTGAACTCTTCCCTGGGATTCAAATGCAAATCAGCCCTTGTTCCGATGTGCGTATGCGTGTGTGCATTTGTGTTTGTAACAGAGACGTAGCAAACATGGTATTTGCATTTTGCATGTGCACGGCCCTCCTTGTGCACAATAGGCAATGTTCTCTCCCTTTAGACTTCAAGGGTGCGATGCTAACAGGCGTCGTACGCGCAACCAGTCAATAACTTCCTTTGTAATGTTGCCGAGCATCTGCAGAGCTGGCATTGTGTTACTGCTGCTGCTGTGGTTTGAGGGTAAATAGTAGAATAAGATATTGTGTCCAAGGTATACAGTACATATGCTCAGTTTTGCGCAGATACTCCACATATTATATTTGATTCATTACAACCTTTCTGCAGTGCACTGGCATGCTCAGACCTGTTGAAGTAGTATTACGATAATCCAAAGTGACAAGTGATACGTTCAATATAACTACTTACTTGTCTGTGCTGGCCGTGTATTAATTCCAGTAAACGGAAATTTAATTAACAGCTTAAATGCATAGCCGCTGTACGCAGCCATGTTGGAGATTAGTTTAACACGAAGCTGCCTGTGAATTAACCATGTATTAACCAAACCAATCGCCACACAGTGTGGGTGTTATGAGTTGTATTTTTTATTTCTAAGTGCTTTCGAAAATACAAATAGAAAGAAGAAGTAACTTCTAGGGGAGGCAGTAGCTCAGGAGGTAAGAGCTGTTGTCTGGCAACAGGAAGGTTGCTGGTTCGATCCCCGGGCTCCTCCTAGCTAAGTGTCGAGGTGTCCCTGAGCAGGACACCACCTAACCTTAACTGCTCCTGACGTGTTGGTTGTTACCTTGAATGGTTGGCACCACCGTCGGTGTATGAATGGGTGAATGTGAGGCAATACTGTAAAGAGCTTTGGATAAAAGCGATATATAAATGCAATCCATTCTAGCATCTCAACTTAATTAAACTCAACTTTATTGAGAGGCAGTAACACGTGCGCGTGAAGGAAGGAATCTCTTCCCTGAATGGTTCGGCGACTCCATCTAGTCTGTCAATCATTTTTGAGCACGCAAAATCATCATAGCTCCACCACAGGTGCTTGAATGTTCAGTTCAGTTCAGACAACTTTATTTATCCCCAGAAGGGCAATTAATTTGCAGCTTAACCACAACCCACAACTCAGAAAAAAAACGGCTCACACAAAAAAAAACATACAGACAAGATAAATTGCATGTCCAAGTAACAACAACAAGCAGCAATAGATACAAAAAATATATACATACATACATATACAATCTAAAGAATAAAAGGATGTGATGGTCATTTAAAATGATTACTGTCTGCATTTAGTAGCCTGATAGCAGAAGGAATGAAGGACTTAGGGTGTTTTCACACATACAGCATTTAGTGCGCACTAAACGAGTTTGGTCCCTTGGTTCGGTACATTTGCGTTGGTGTGAATGCAACCACCGCACTTTGGTGCGCACCAAATCAGCCGTCCGAGACCTCCCTGAAGAGGTGGTCTCGATCCGCTCCAACTCCCTAAATTTGGTGCGGTTCCTCTGGTGTGAAAGCAACCGAAAAAAATGGGTCCACAACGATCTAGTTTTGATGCATTGTGGGTGTTGTTAATCATTAATTGACTCTCCATTTCAGTAAAATATCATAATTGACAATGCGATTGACAATGCGATCATTAATAGCCGACTGTTAAATTCATTAGACTTGATTCTCCCCATTGATCATTCCCAAAACATTGTCATAATAGCCTACTTCTTGTTTGGATAGTCTGTGTAACTGAATAACCTAATATCAATAATGCAATTTGGACAACTGTGATGAGCCATGCTGTGATGAGCATAATTGTATGACGTGCAATTTCATAACTAGCCTATGTATTGCCAATGTGATGCGGGGATTTCACCTCGCCCTCTCTGTTCATGTTAAAGCTTCAACGTTAAAGCTTACAAAAGATGTAGACTAGGCTGTGTTGGGAGACCAAGGGCATACCTGATGGATCTGCAAGAATATCGCCGGCAAATGATGAAATGGTGATTCAGGAGGAGGGCACGTCTCTTCTGTTTGAAGTGGCGTGCAATGCGCCGTCGGCGACTCCAATGCATCAAGACGTTGTTTTCGAGTCACAGCTGCGACTCATTTTCGAACTGAATAGTTTGCAGAAAATTACCGACACATACAATGTAATAGACGAGAATCAGCCCCAGGAGCGCAACGAAAAGCCTGTCGCTCCATTTTAAGTTATCAGAAGTGGCCCGTGAGTGGCGCGAAACTGCCGTAGTCTTCGCGGTCTATTTTGGTTCGTTTAGAAATATGCATGTGAAACCGAACCGTACCAACGTCTGTTTGCTACATTGTCAAATTTTTTTGCCTGGTGCGGACCAAAGCAATCCAACTATAGGTCTGAAAACGCCCTTAGAGTAGCAGTTTGTTCACCGAAGGTAGCACCTTATAACGTCGTCCTGAGGGCATTACAGTGGATTCACTGGACAGAACACGGTCCCATTGACTGACCATGTTCTGCAACACGCATGGCGCAATGGCGGAGAATCGTGGAGAGGGAGGGAGGGAGGGAGGGGGGTGGAAGGGAGGGAGGGAGAGGAGAGGGTGGGGGGTGTTTCTTCTGGCTTGCATATCTCTCTCTTCTGATCATTTCCGCTCTCAAATCTCACCTATAGAGCACCTTTAAGGACCGTTCATTACACTCATTACCCACATTCATGCCCGCAATGCTCATCACCATGTAATAATGCAGTAAGACAACCATAATCGTCGCAACACCACCAGAGGCGTAAAGCAAACAGCATGTGATTTTGACAGTTATGCCCCTGGAGCAGCTCCGGTGTCCACGGCAAAAACCAACAGCTTTTACTGTGCCACGACACACTTGGTGTGTGTGTGTGTGTGTGTGTGTGTGTGTGTGTGTGTCTTCTTTTTTACTCCCCCCCCCCCCCCCCCAGAAATGTTGGGAAATGAAATCAGTGTACCATGGTAGGGTCGACGGCAGCCGTGTGGAGCTAACCAGCCAGCCAGTCAGTCTATATCTCCCAAGCTCACCTCCGGTTTCGCCCCGGAGATATAGTCTGGAGCCGGGCCCGGACACGGGCAGCTGAAGCCCATCCAATCGGGATCGGGGGGCTGCAGAGTAAGGTTGACTGAGTGACGACGCCCCTCAACAAACACCCACCGCCGCCAGCACCGGCAGACAGTTCCAGACCTAATGGGCGAAGCGACTGTGGTCTGGCGGTGTGTGAAGTGTCTGTAGGTCAATGTTGTGTTCACCGCCACCACCGACCCCAAACACAGCAGCAGTCACTAAAGTGTTTGCGGTGTGCATCGTCGTAGTGTATGCGTGATGTGAGCACACTAAAACTAAATGCTTCTCCTCCTCCTCACCGCCGCTCGCCTGTATATCTGCCGTTTGAAGGCACATTTCCCTTTCGGCCCAGCAAGCACGGTAGCAGGTAGATTTCTTTATAAGCAGTTGATTGGTCACCTTGCCGCGGAGGTCTGTAGCCACGCGGTGACTGATGTGCGATGAGAGGCCTCTCTCTCTCTCTCTCTCTCACTGGGGGAGAGGGTCAATGGGTCATGGGATGATGGGTCAAAGTAGGTTAAAGAAGAGAAGGAGGAGCAGCAGGAGGAGGAGGAACAGTCATTTCGAAATCTGTCTGAGTCACCGGCCACCAAGGAGAGCTCTCGCAGCTAAACACCCATTTCATTTCACATGCTGCCAGAGTTTTCTGGTGTGTGGCTGTGAAAAGTAGAGAAATAGTTTTTTTCCCGCTGTGGGTACTTGTTTAATTTGGAACCAGTGCGATAAAACATCTCCACTTTTTACAACACTTGTATCCAAAGCGACCAAGAGTGAATTCAGACAGATAGCAAGATTAGTTAGACATCCTGAGACCAGAGACTAGACTGTCTGTGGACGTTTGGGGGATCGAACCCGGCACATTTTCACCTGGAGGGGGCATCCACCAACCACCCTAGCTGCTGCTACACTACATTTACCTTTATAGTACATTTGTTGAAAAGGTACATAAAGATAAGAATAGAGAGAGGTTTCAAGTGTTCATAATTGCAAGGTTAATAGAATAAGTACACTACTTCCGCCTCCATTTCATGTTCCTTCCTCCTGCAAACGAATGACGAGTAGACAAAGTGGAAGCATGAGTGTCACACACACACGGTCGATGTGTGTGTGTGTGTGTGCGTGCGTGCGGTGCGTGCGTGCGTGCGTGGTGCGTGCCGTGCGTGCGTGCGTGCGTGCGTGCGTGCGTGCGTGCGTGCGTGCGTGCGTGCGTGCGTGCGTGCGTGCGTGCGTGCGTGCGTGCGTGCGTGCGTGCGTGCGTGCGTGCGTGCGTGCGTGCGTGCGTGCGTGCGTGCGTGTGTGCGTGTGTGCATGTGTGTGTGCGGCCACACAGACAATGCAGAACGGATCATCTCCCCGCCCAATATCGCTCGAAATCTTTTAAGAGCGTGCGGCTGTGCTGGCCGGTCATGGTGGCAAGGTCTGCATGATCCTCCGGGCTGCAGGGAATGCTGGGCGAGACAGCCCCACTCTCTCTCTCTCTCTCTCTCTCTCTCTCTCTCTCTCTCTCCCCCATTCCTCCCTCCCTCCCTGCATGGTTTCTCCTACACCTTCGTTAGCCCAAAGTCTGCAGCGCCCAGAAACCGATACGCAATTACGTCGGAATCCATGTGGAAGGAAAGTTTGTCCTCGTTGTGGATGCTGTGCTGTGCACGCAATTAGACCACAGTGGTAGCCTTGTATTGTGTTAGTTTAATCATATGGATCCAAGCGTCTAAATAAAATCTAAAGTGTATTAACATTATTATTATTATGATTATTACATGCTTATTTTTCAAACTACACACACACAATGATGTCTAAAATACAAGTACGAGTCCATTGTTTGTTTGTATCTGGTCCTCATGGTAATTTGATATTTTTAAATATGCTCTTCAGACTGCAGCGTCCCGAAGAGTGTTATTGTGGATTAAAGGATGCTTCTCCTCCAGGAAATGAGTTTGGACGCGGCCTGCCGGAGAGAAAAGGCTCTCGGAAATGACTGGACGCTCGATGCGTGCGGACCGGCGGATATCGGATATTAGGCTCTGCGTCGCTGTGTTGTCCGGCGAGTCTGTCCACCGCAGGATTTATTATCTCCTGTGATTAATGAACGCTTTGGTTTTTACTCAACAACGTTCGTAGCTCGACAACATTCGTTCGAGGGGACGGAGTCGGAAAAACGCTGAGAGACCAAAGTGGGATGATGCTGACAAAACTACACTTACGAGTTATAGTTAGTTAGGTTGTTAATTAGTTGTTGACGGTTGGAAGGCTCTGTTGGCTTTGTTGTGTGGATATCAGTCAGTCAGTCAGGTCGGACGGTCGGTCTGTGTGTGTGTGTGTCGGTGTGTGTGTGTGTGTGTCGGTGTGTGTGTGTGTGTGTGTGTGTGTGTGTGTCTCTATCTGTTTGCATGTGTCTCTATCTGTGTGTGTGTGTCTGTCTGCATGTGTGCTTGTGTGTGTCAGTTTTGTGTCTACTCTGTGTGTACCCCCACCCCCGCTGTGTCTGTATTAGGGATGCACCGATACCGATACCAGTATCCAGTATCCGGTCCGATACTGTGCTCATGTACTCGTACTCGTTAAACTACTCCGATACAACCGCACCCGATACCACTTTGGCAACGCAACCTTAACCTTGTAATATTCTTAGCCAAGGAATATTAAAATAAAGAGATGCAACCGAGTTGGCGTTTATGTATGTTTAATAGAAACTGCGCATGGTACCGAGTATCCGACTGACTACATAATAATCCTATCCTCGCGCAGCAGTCCCTCCCAGCTGCAGTCCCTCCCAGCTGCAGTCAGAGCACGAGATGTTCACCCCTCCACGTCCAGACGCAAAATGAATCGCACAAAGCCGCCGCTGGCTGATCAGGGCGGGATGTAAATGTACAATTTTCTTTGTCTAAAATAAATCACTGCACGAAAATAAATAATTAAATAACATATTTAGGGTGTTTTTTACTCACTTTTTGTCTCCCCCACAACATTATTCCTCTCTCTCCTACAGCGTCCATTACATGCACAGCACATGGCCGATTATGCAAATTAGGCGATGACGTCATTTAGCTACTTCTAGCGACTTTTAGGACAGCCAATAGCTACTTTGTTAGAACTGTAATGGTTTTATTAAATACGCGTATCGGTATTTGGTATCGGCAAGTACCCAAATGTAAGTACTTGTACTTGTACTCGGTCTGAAAAAAAGTGTTATCGGTGCATCCCTAGTCTGTATACACCCCGTGTGCCCCCGTATCCCCCAGTGCTAACACACTCTCTCTCTCTCTCTGTCTCCCCCTTGTTCTGTCTCTATCTCCCACCACCTCCACCTCCACTCTTCCACCACCCCCGCCCCCCTCCCTCCGTCCTCCGTGGCTCCGCCCACACACCCAGCGCTGTGCGGCGGGGACGTGAGGGGTCCCTGGGGAACCATCCTTAGTCCCGGGTACCCAGACAGCTACCCTTCATCGCTCAACTGCACCTGGACCGTGGAAGTTAGCCACGGGAAAGGTGAGACACGCTGCTACACACACACACACACACACACACACACACACGCCGTGGCACCTCCCCCACTACCGTCTGCCAGACAGCCGGTTCCAAGCTGAGCCACACTTGTTAAGGAGGGGAGGGGGGAGAGAGGGAGAGAGTGAGGGACAGAGAGAGAGGGAGAGGAGAGGGAGAGAGGGGGAGGGAGAGATGGATAGAGGGATGGATGGAGGAACAGAGGAAGGAAAGAAATGTAAAACAAGTTAAAGACCAACGTCTAGCTGCAAACTGTAAGATAAGATAGAACTTTATTAATCCCAAATTATTTTATGCCAGAGGTTGCTAAAAAATAACAACATGGAATAAAATAGAATTAAAACAATATCATAATAAATGTAAAGTGCATAAGCCTAATAGAATAAGAATAAAAGTAAGATACATTTAGTAAAATATTAAGTGCACGAGAATAGAAAAGTTGGCAATGGTATTGAAAAGTAATGATATTGATGTTGAATATTGCACAGATACAGACTGATGGTTAAATGTGCTTGTATAGCTTTTGGGATAGCTTATGATATGATCTGTTGCAGTGTGTTTTATAGAGGAGGCACCTTAGGCAGAGCATATGGTCTCAGAACCTGTCCCACCACCACACTGCCAAACTACATGGACTGGAGGTGGACTGGGTTCCCAGCACCTACCCAGGCCATGCACAGCACACTGAGATGACTGGGATCGTATTCATGTGGTATTCATTATATTATATAGTATATAGTATATTATTATGCTCTATAATATATAGTATACTTTGAACACGTTTGAATGGATAGCCACGCATACCGTATGGCTGGGTTGGTTTTACTTCTATCTCATACACATACTTCTATACTATATCCTATATCCATCTCTCTCTCTCTCTCTCTCTTGTCTCTCTCTTCTCGTCTTTCTCTCTTCTGTCTCTCTCGCTGTCTCTTTCTCTCTCACACTCTCACGCTCTTTCTGTCTTGTTCCCTCTATTATGCTCTATCTTTCTTTATCCCTCACACCCTTTCACTGTCTTTGTGTCTCTCTTAAATCATCTCTCTCTCTCTCTCTTCTCTCCCTCGCTTTCTCTCTCGCTCTCTCATTCTCTTGCTCTCTTTGTCTTTTTCCTTCGATTTATTGCTCTTATCTTTCTTTATTTCTGTTTATTCCCTTCACACTCTTCACTCGCTCTTAAATCATCTCTTTCTCTGTCTGTCTCTCTCTCTTGCTCTCTCTCTTGCTCTCTCTCTTGCTCTCTCTCCTTCTCTCTCTCTTCTCTCTCTGTCTCTCTCTTCTCTCTCCCTCTCTTCTCTTCTTTCTCTCTTCTTCTCTCTCTCTCTTGTCTCTCTCTCTCTCACCACCGTAAACTCGTTGTCTCTCTACCAGGGGTGCAGTTCCAATTTCCAGACGTTCCACCTGGAGGGACCAGCACGACTACCTCCTGGTCACGCGAGAACGGCAAGCTTCCTGCAAACCCCTGGCCCGCCTCACCGGCAACGAGGTTGCCTGGCAACATCAACGCCGGTCTCTATGGCAACTTTAAAGCACAGCTGCGCTTCATCTCAGACTTCTCCATCTCGTACGAGGGCTTTCAACATCACGTTTCTCGGGTAAACTCCTTCTGCCATCCTGGGGGAAAAAAACCTGTTGGTTTTATACACTGTTTGTGTTTATAACTAGGGCTGCTTGATTGGCCTTGAATTTATTAATTATTTTTGGGAGCGCAGAAAATCTTTCAAATCTTACACAATTAAATGAAGGCACCATATGTAAGAGTCACGGATTCCTTCTCATTACTGACCCCTTTGGTTCGGTAGGTGAACTGCGGCCTGCTGGAACTCTAAGTGCATTCAGAGCTCCCTCGGTTGAGACAATAACAATCAGAAAATGAAATGTTGTACACATTTAAAAAAAGCTATGAAATAACTTTTCTTACAATAATTTCCATCCTTTTTTCCTCGGGAAATTCCGACCCGATTCAAAATATAAGAGAATTCAGTCCCAAGCTGTTCCACGCAACAGAGAGTCGGGGAAGCGGCTTTTAACTTCAACCACAACCTGCTCACAAACTGGCAATTTAAAGCGATTGTGCTGTATAAATCCTTAATTCTTCTCATAAAGCACTTTAATTAAAACAAAATAATATAAAAAAAATAAATAAATAACATCAAAATGCCAATAAAAGATTATCCCTGAAAAAATGGGCCCACGATACAATCCATTGTGGAGGCCAATACGACATTAATATTGCGATTTATTGCGCAGCCGTATTTATAACGTGACAACAAGTGCGTGCAAGTGTCTCACGGTGGCGCGGCTCTTTGGTTTTGGACCCAGAGTACACGCTGGAGCCGTGTGACGACCCGGGGAGGCCACCGTTCGGACAGAGGAACGGCTTACAGCTTCGGCGTCGGGGACACACTGAGCTTCTCCTGCAACATGGGCTACCGCTGGAGGGGGTGCCAGAGCTGGTGTGCCTGGGTGGCGGCCGGAGGATGTGGAGCGCACCGCTGCCCCGATGTGTCGGTAACGTAGCACATAACGGTTAGCGTGACAATGCTAACCAATGCTAATGTGGTAATTTGTACTTTTTCAAAAAGGTGCCAGCTTTATAGTTGTTGTTTTTTATTTACTTTAACTTAACTAGTTTATAACTTGAATACCTGAAAGAGGAACCCTGGGCGCTGGGACAATTTCAAAGCATTGGTAATGAATTGGTATTTTTTTAATTTAACTTTAATTTCTAGCTTTAATACCTGGAAGAGAAACCATGGCAGCTGTGACAAAGCATTGGTAATAAATAGTTATTCCATTATAGTTGGTTTTTTTTTAATTTAAAATTTAATTTCGAACTTTAATACCTGGAGGAGAAAGCATGGCAGCTGTGGCAAAGCATTTGTATTAAAACCTCTGTTTATTAATGACAAGCTCTGACACTCTGGGTGAGGACCGATCCCTGTTGTAATCGTGGCCAGAAAGCTCTGCTGGCTCTCTGAGAATTCAAAGCTCCCAGCAAAACAACGAAAAGATTCAGTAGTTATTATTAGTAGTTATTATTATTGCTTTAAACTCACCCACCACCACCACCACCTCTACCACCACCATCACCACCACCACCACCGTGGAGAACCGATTGGTGGTTTTTAACACAAAGCTCTCGATCTCTTTCATCCTCGCACACGCGTGTAGATTTGTGTCTTCATCTCAACACTCCCCAAAAAGGAGGATCCACCGCTTGTGGGCCCAACTCGCTGCTTGTTCCTCTTCAGAAAACATCAAACGTGTTAGAAAACCCCCCCCAGGAAATTCTTAGGGGTTTTTTTCTTTTATAGAGGAACCTGGCAACCGTTACGGTTCTGGTTGCCGGTGGAGAGAAAGATCAAACATGTACGCCATCAACGGAGACTCCGGCCTTCTTATCCTCTGCCGCTACAAACTACTGTTCCCTTCTTCCACCACCATCATCATCGTCATGAGCATTATCATCATCATCTTCATCATCAGCATCATCGTCACCATCAACCTTATTACAGAGAGAATGAGCCTCGTCTTGGCACCCGTCGCCAATGGAGATGAGAGGGAGGGGGAGGGGGAGAAGGAGGAATGGGAGATAGAAAATAGGATGTAGAAGCTGCACACTGCAGACGGAGGGCAAGAGACGGACACAAGAGGAGAAGAGAGAGAGAGGGGGGGGGGGGGGGTTGGTGACAGAGAGAGAGAGAGGGAGAGAAAGAGAAAATAGAGGGAGATCGAGAGAGGAGAATGTAGGAGAGGGAGAGAGCGAGAGAGAGGAGGGGACAGAGAGAGAGAGAGAGAGTGACAGAGAGAGGGAGAAAGAGAAAATAGAGGGAGATAGAGAGAGGAGAGTGTGGGAGAGAGAGAGGGAGAGGGAGAGAGAGGGAGAGAGAGAGAGAGAGAGAGAGAGAGAGAGAGAGAGAGAGTTAGCAGGCTAGAGGAAAAAAAAGTGAGATTCAAGGTGAGGAGGGCGAGCTAGGAAGAGATGACAAGAGATAAGGATAGGGAGAGAGAGAGGGAGGGAGAGGTTACATAAGAGAGTGAGGGTGGGGAGGTAATTTTCTAAATGGAAAGTGTACGAGTGATCTATGGGCAGAGTGGCAGCTTTAACATCACTATTACACTAGCAGAACAGCAGGGAGGGAGGGAGAGCGGGAGGGTAGGAGGGAGGGAGGAAGGAGGGAGGGAGGAAGGAGGGAGGGAGGGAGAGGGAGGGGGGAAGCGATGGAGGGAGGGAGGGGGGGGGGGAGGGGAGACTCATGCAGTGGAAGTGGGCTACGGAGTGGATGGTCGAGGCAGAATGTATAATCAATAGCTTCCATAGGGATTTATTTATTTATCATGAAGTCAATTACGCTATACTAGTGTTTTAGTGGACCCTGTGCTGCTCCTACTGGTACAGGAAACATCTGATTAATGGCTTTCAGAAGAGAATAATTTCGCAAGCTGACATCTACATGTGTAAGAGTATTTTCCCATTTTATTAGAAAAGTTTAATGCACATGATGAACAGCTAGAAAGTTCAGGAAATGACATCACTTTACTGTTTACTGCCTTTAAAAGCAGGAAAAGACCACGCTGATGCCATTTCTTATGATCGTATACGATATCCGAAATCTAAAACTTTTTATTACGAGTCTCATATCATAATGTCGATATAATATCGCCCAGCCCTACTAGTACAACTACTACAACTCATCTTCATCACCCTCATCATCACCATCATCGTCGACAGGTAACCATAGTCATGCTTTTTTCAGTTCTTCAATCGAAGCTTTTTGAAGTTGCCGTTAATCCACAACAAAACGAACAACAAACAATCAGAAACACCTGTGTCTCTGTTTGGCTCCTCCCCCCTCCCCCCTCCCCCCGTCCCCCTCCGCCCCTCCCCCCAGCCGAGTGTGGCTCCTCCGTGGTCAACAACGAGGGGATCATGCTGTCGCCCAACTACCCCATGAACTACGACAACAACCACGAGTGTATCTACAGCATTCAGGTAAGCGCTCACCTGTAGCCACGCCCACCCACACCCCCCCCCCCCTCTCTCTCCCGCCCGAAAACAGGAGGTAACCACTCACCTTTAGCCCCACCCACCCTGCCACCCTCCCTCCTTTTGATGTGTGTGTTGTTATTGACTGGTTTCAGGTGCAGGCTGGAAAGGGAATAAACATATCTGCTAGAACGTTCCATCTGGCCCAGGGCGACTTGCTCAAGGTGTGCCCGCGGTCACGCATATACATGAACACACACGCACGCACACACATATGCACACACTCACACACACACAAATATACATGAACACATGAGTACATGCACACACACACACACACACACACACACACACACACACACAAATATACATGAACACATGAGTACATGCACACATGCACACATGCACACACACACGCACGCACGCACACACGCACACGCACGCGCGCGCACACACACACACACACACACACACACACACACACACAAACCCACTTGCACACACACACACACACACACACACAGATCTAGGATAATATGTATTAACACAGGATTCCTACTGCAGGGGCAAAACAAATACATATACTGCAGAAGTCCTCTATAATGCATGTTATTAACCCAGAGATGTTCCGTCGCTGCAGATCTACGACGGCAGGGACAACACCGCTCACGTTCTGGGAGCCTTCACCGGCTCCTCCATGCTGGGCCTCACCCTCATCTCCACCTCCAACCACATCTGGCTGGAGTTCTACAGCGACCCCGAGGGCACCGGGGAAGGCTTCAAGCTGGTCTACTCCAGTATGTACCACCCCTTCCTCCCCAGCCTCACCCACACGCACACCAACCCCACCCCACCCCTCCCACCCCTCCCACCCCCATCCTCCGACCTCCGCCACCAGTAGTGTTTAAGGCCTCCGTATGTTCTGAGATCAGACAAAAAATATCGGACGCCCGAATTCGACTTCCACAGAACTGGCCAGTATCGGGGCAGTACTAGAGTACAGGAGGCTGTCTGTCAATCTAAGGAGGCGGAGTTATAAAAGTCCCGCCGAGATCTAGCCCCCCTCCCCCCCTTTTATACCCACGAGTCTACCCTATCACTGAGGAAGGTGGGGGAGGGCCGGGGAAGGTTTTTCGGATACACCGGATTCGGAGAGTGCCTTTTTCCGAACTGCATCGACCCCCCCCTCCCCCCACCAAACGAACGAAAAGAACCCAACAGAAGCGTTGGAAGCCGGGTTTCCGACACATTGCGACGCATTTCAGGAAGAAGCATACAGAGGCCTTTACTGTTCAGTCAGCCAGCATCCGTATTTGCCTTCTATCCCGAGGACTGTGAGTTATTATTCTCAGGTGCTAGGGAGCGGGTGGTGGAGGTGAAGGTCGTCTCGGGGTCAAAGACGCCTCCAGGTAGACTGCAGGCGTCGTGCGGTCGACACAAAAACCACAAAGCGCGACCGCAACCTTTCACGCAGCCCCACACCGCCATGCATTAGAAGTTCAGCATATTTGTTTGCGCTGGTAAACAATACTTTAATTGCTGTGAGAGTCAAGAAGTCAAGGTTGGGGCCCCTTTAATTAGTTTTTGGTAATTAATTAAATCACATTTTAATGAAGTCGTAATTTCCCTGTACAGTCGTTCCGTGAGTCCGTGCCATGACGATGCAGTATCAACCCCGATGTTACCACCACCAGGTGTGATTAGCGTGATTAGCCATCGCATCAAGTCCTTTCAATGTTGGCATGTTGTGGCCACCCTCTAGTGACATCACAAGTGGGAGTGTGTCCAGCCAGATGTATCATTATAAGCCCATTATCATCAACTTATCCATCCGTCATGCATCTGGGTGGACACACTCCCACTCACAGGGTTTTTTCTCCTGGCTCAAAGTAAGAATTAGGTGGTAAGGTTCGATGTGTCGACTCAATGTGCCGCCCTCGTACGTACATTTTTGGAACATGAGTTCAGGTCTTCAAGAGAGCACTACAATGGACTGAGATGTATTAAAAATAAGATTCAATATTCCTTTATTGCCAAGTACAATGGAATGCTTACTCCCCATTCACTCCTGCAGTATTCTTCTCAACATAAATTCTCAAACAATTCTGAACAATTAGTGAAAATAAGTACAGTAAAAAGTGACAAGTAAGATCACTCACTCACTCACTCACTCACTCACTCACTCAGTCAAGCACATAAATGCATTGACGTTTTCGCACCGTTTTTATTTATGTGGTTTTTCTCGCAGGATTTCTCTTTTTTCTCTAAGACGGGAGGCGGAAAATGAGACTTAGGCCGCCTCCTCTTTTTGCAATGCAGGACCGACCCTGCCGCTTGTGATGTCACAACAAGAGGGTAGTCACATGACAACTTTGAAGTGGCTTGTTAACGGCTATTAGCTAATCACGCTCACGCCCTGGCGCTTACGATCGGGGCCCTTTAACAATTGAGCGCTACGAGTGATTCAAGCACTTCCACTCACACTCACACACACACACGTAGAAGTTAGCTCACTGCAAAGCAAACAAATTAACAAGAGGGAGCGATGCGATGGTGGTCGTATCTCTCGTGTTTGAGGGTTAAAACGGTTCGACAAGCGCTGAGGTCTCAGTCCCGCTGTTGTTTTTTTATGTGCCGTACAACCTTCGTTTTCCAATGTTGGGTCTCGTTGGAAGAAAACTATTCTATAATTCGCTATAAGCTGTCGACGAACGCGAAGACGTTGGCGGTAATTAAGTGAGCCCTTGAGTTCGCTAACCACCAACCGCTGTTGGAGGGAGCCGTGCGAGGGTTGCAGGGTTTATATACGCATGCACGCACATACGCATACACACACACACACACACATACACATACACTCACATACACACAAACACACACACACACATACTCTCACGCACATACACGCACACACACACAGTCTTACAGCACCGTTTTAGTATGATTCGTTTAATTGCACCTTCCTCACACCGACACACACACATGCACACACATGCACCACAAAAAAAATACATATCACCATGGAAACGGAGCCCCTAATGACTGCAGAAGCTGACATTTAATAGTATCAGGTGTTTACTTGCACGATGCTACGGTCTTTGCCGGTCATGTGACTTGTTTGTGCGGTTTGTACGCTCCGGTCGGTTAATAATCCAGATAGAAGCTCCTGGAAGCAGCGCTCGCCCGCATGATAAAGAAGCCGCTCTTTAAAATGATATTTAAAGAAAGAAGAAAGTCAATTAAGAGAAAAAAACTTTTCCTGAGTTAGAATGTTTGTTGTTTTCCCCGCAGCCTGCCGCAAAATGCATGCCTCCTCTTCTGTGTTCTGCCATCCCTCTTTTATCCCTCTTTTATCTCTCCATTCTCTCTCGTCTCTCCCTCCCTCCCCCCTCTCTTCGTCCTCCTGTTCTCTCTCTCTCTCCCCCTCTCTCTCCCTCTCTCTCTCTTTCCCTTTCTATCCCCTCTCTCCCCCCTCCATCTCTCTATATACATCTCTCCACTCTCCTCCTCTCTCCCCCTCCTCTGCCTCGCTCACCCTTGTCTATACCGCTCTCCTCTCTCCCTTCTTCCCTTCTCTCCTCTCTCTCTTCTCTCTCACCCTCCTCTCCTTCACTCTTCTCTCCTTCTCCCTCCCTTCTTACCCTCTCTCCTCTCTCCTCTCGCCTCTCTCCTCTACCCTCCTCTCTCCCTTCTACCCTTCTCTCCTCTCTCTCCTCTACCCTCCTCTAACATCTCCCCCACTCCTCTCCCTCTCCTACCCTCCTCTCCCTCTCTCCTCTACCCTCCCCTCTCCCACTCTCCATCTCTCTCCCTCCGTCCCCTCCTCCATCCTCCTGATGTAGGCTTCGAGCTGTCCCACTGCGAGGACCCCGGGGTGCCCCAGTTTGGCTTCAAGGTGAGCGACCAGGGCCACTTCTCGGGCAGCAGCATCATGTACCGCTGCCAGCCGGGCTACACGCTGCACGGCGCCACCACCCTCAAATGCATGACGGGCGAGCGGAGAGCCTGGGACAACCCCCTGCCCTCCTGCATCGGTACGCCACACACACGCTGCAGACATTCAGACAGCGTTTGCACACGTCAGAATCAGAATCAGAATTAGAATTAGAATCAGAATCAGAATAAGCTTAATTGCCTTAGTTTTTTGCAAACAAGGAATGTGCTTTTGTGCAGTTGGTGCCTAACGTTTAACATTAAACAGAGTAATATTTTAGAAATTCAAAAATTTTGTAAATTATTATAATAATAATAATAATAATAATAATAATAATAATAATAATAATAATAAATACACACATAAATAAATACATAAAAATATAAAAAAATATATAAAAAATATTTTGTTTATATAATTAAAATATATAGTTTATACTGTCTGTTTATACTGTTTATATACAGTATTTCTGCACATGGAAAAACACATACAGTACATATGCGCACACACGGTACACACACTCCAACACTCCAAGCAAGGTCTCAGCCTTGCTTGGAGCGGATTCATTCCAGAATTAGACGTCTTTCAGCTCAGACCTCGGCTGTGACGATTTGCAGCAGGCAGCTTTCACTCTTGTTTTGCCTTTAGCGACTCTGCCAGGTGAGTCACACGCCATGCAACCTCCTAGTCTCTCTCTCTCTCTTTCTCTCTCTGATGAACAAAGTCAAAGCAACGCTGGTGGGTTTTCTTTGTCTCTCGGTTTGCTGTCGGTCTTCGTCAATGTACCCCCCCCCCTCCAACCCCCTGCTGTGCTGTCAGATAATGCATTTTTAAAATGACAAACCCAGGGGAGGAACTTAGCTCGGTAGCTAGCGAGCTGTCATGAGTGTATTGTTGTAATTCAAAAATCAGTTACTGGGGACCTACTGTGTGTATTCACCTCGCCGCCACCGCCTACAGACAGCTGTTGGAAAACCCTGGAAACCAGTTGATTGCTTTATATTGTCAAGCATTCAAACCACAAAATCTTGCTACTGTCAACACAAAGTTTGGCATTATTGAGCACCCATTAAAAATAAATGATAGGACATATACATAGATATGATTTGACTTCAATTCAGTGGACGATGGGTCTGGGCCTGACCAATGAGATTGGACCGTGCTAAATGTTAGCTGAGGACACCGCTACTGTCTAGTATGACCCGAGAGCGATCCGGGATTAATCCTAACGAGGATTTGTCGAATTCTTTTCAGAAATGTTTTTTTCCCCATATGTGTTCATTTAAAGTGCAACGGAAAATTTCGATTTAATGCTTTATAGCTCATACTTTCTGGAGGATCTACTTGAAGGTTTAAATTGCTGCTGGCGGCCATTTCCTCTAATTAGAACTAGCTAGCCGTTAGCGTCGTGGCGTTGGCGTTTAACTGACGCTCCGCCTCTGAACTGTTGTTTTTTTTTACAATTTCAGATTCAGGCTAATAAGTCTGCCCCCCCCCCCCCCCACACACACACACACACACTCGCACACACACTCGCCATCAATTATGAATCAGTCATAAAGCCGTGGGCGTGGATATTCTGCGCCTTTTATATTTAAGAAACGACAGCGGTGACCCGAGCTCACCTCCGGTCTTAATATCGTCTGGGCTCATATTATTCACCACTTCTAAACTTTCTCCTCCTCCTCCACCACCTCCACCACCACTGCCGCCTCCTCGCTCCCCCACCACCACCACCACCAAACTCTCCGTACCTCCACACCGCATACACCTCTCTGTGGTTTAAATATTCATCCAGTTGCCACGCACACAGTATTTGACAGTAGCAGAGCAATGGTTGGAGGGTGGGGAGAGCGAGCTTGGAAACAGGAGACGGAGAGAGAGAGAGAGAGAGAGAAAGAGAGAGAGAGAGAGAGAGAGAGAATGGGGATACGTGAGAATGCGTGAAATAATATTATTGCAAATGGGAAAAGTGCAATTTTTTCCTTTTACATAATGGATGATGATGATTCTTTAAGTAGGAAGACGGTTGCAGATCTTGTATTTTTTCCCTCCATTTTCTTTTTCTACTTTATCTTTTTGTCTCGTCACCTCTTTTCTGAGATTCTCTTTCTCTTTATTTATCTGCTTTCTGATCCTATTTTTCATTCTGTGTCAAAAACGGAGAGAAACACTGATAGACTGTGTGTCTGTGTGTGTGTCTCTGTGTGTGTGTGTGTTCGATTCGAAATGTTTTGTGACACCAAAAGAGATTTGTCCTCATTAGATCTGTCACCATGGTCCATGCTTAATCACTGTTCACTGGCTGTTTGTGGTTCATCAGACCGATCCCATTGGCTCAATAGACAAGACCAAGCTGACAGATCATTGGTCGACCTGTCATACAGCACAGGCCAACACACACACACACACACACACACACACACACACACACACACACACACACACACACACACACACACACACACACACACACATGCACGTACACACACATGCACACACACACACACACACACACACACAGTAATTGAATGGAAGGAAAAGAAAGCAGTTGTATCTGTCTTAACACTATTGTTGTGTGTGTGTGTGTGTGTGTGTGTGTGTGTGTGCATGCATGCCTCCATGTGTGTGTGTTTGTCACAGCTGAATGCGGAGGTCGGTTTAAAGGTGAGTCGTCAGGCCGGATCATCTCCCCTGGATACCCGTTTCCGTACGACAACAACCTGCGATGCACATGGACCATCGAGGTGGACTCTGGCAACATCGTCAGGTACTCTCTTCATATACCTCTGTAGCTCCACCCCCCAGACTCTAACTGGGCCAGGTGAGACTTGTAGCCCCCACCCCCCAGACCTCTAAACTGGGCCAGAGTGGAGGCTGTAGCCCCAACCCCCATTCCAGACTCTAACTGAGCCTAGCCCCCATCCCCTCAGACTCTATACTGGGCCAGGTGAGGCTGTAGCCCCACCCCCCAGACTCTAACTGGGCCAGGTGAGACTGTAGCCCCACCCCCCAGACTCTAACTGGGCCAGGTGAGGCTGTAGCCCCACCCCCCAGACTCTAACTGGGCCAGGTGAGGCTGTAGCCCCACCCCCTCAGACTCTAACTGGGCCTAGCCCCACCCCCTCAGACTCTAACTGGGTCAGGTGAGGCTGTATCCCCACCCCACAACAATTAAGCCAGCCACCAAACACACATTCACACATGTACATATTTACATTTACATTTACATTTAGGGCATTTGGGAGACGCTTTTATCCAAAGCGACTTACAAAGAGTACATTTGTTGAAGGAGAGGCAGCAATATATCACTGTGGTACCTGAAGATAAGAATAGAGCTGTTTTCAAGCATTCCTATTTACGAGACGAATAGAACGAGTTTCATAATTGCCAAGTTGCCTGCATAAGTAGCTGGGCAGGCGTGCAATTCTAAGCATGATACAACATCTGAGAACGAACAACAATGCTAAGTGCCATTAATAAGTGTTAAGACATATAAACACGCAGGTTAGTGCTAGGGGGGGGGTTATGTAGAGTCCAGGTGAACTCTGAACAGGTGGGTCTTGAGTCTCTTGTTAAGGAGGGGGGTTATGTAGAGTCCAGGTGAACTCTGAACAGGTGGGTCTTGAGTCTCTTGCGGAAGCTGGCGAGTGACTCGGCCGTCCTGACATGAGCCGGGAGCTCATTCCACCACTGAGGAGCCAGTGGAGCCATTTAGATTTCATTTCGTTTTCTGATTTAAAAAAAACTCAACAACGTGAAATATGATTACATGTATTTCACTTGATCAATATTGGAGATACAGTTTAATAATACATTATATACAGTATGACATTATCGTCAATAAAGTGATGACCAGAGATGGAAGTATCCGTCAACGTCCTCCATTTCAGATGGGATGAAGTCACCTTACAGTATAAATACTGGTGCTAAATGGTTGAAGTAGCTATCGCAAGAAACCATTAGTGGTCTGCGTTGGATTAAGGGGGCTACTTATGGCCATACTAATGGCGCTGTGGGGGCTACATAAGATTATACAAGGCCTTTGCCTTGTCCTTTTATATTAACAACATTAATAGCACTAATAGCATTAATACACGGCTCAGCCTGACATTCACTTTAGAACCCCCCCCCCCCCGCCCCAACTAAGCCAGATAAAGCCGATAAGATAATAATAATAATGAGCCAAATCTTGGCTAATGTTGCTGCTGTTACTCCAATGTACATTATTAGATTTGGGCATTAGCTAAAAGCTTTCAAATCTAACATCTTAATAAAAAAAAGAAAAGAAAACCCAACTCATTCCTTCTCTCATCTCGCTAATGGCGTATATGTATATTGTGATTTATAACGCGAACAAGGCGTCGTGGTTCTAATTGCATTGCCTCGCCGGTACTCGCCAAATTACTCCTGAACAACTTCTCCTTGTTGAACTCTAGTGAGGTCGAGATCTCAACGTTTGTGTTGATGTGCGTCCGGAGTTCTTTTTTCCCCTTGTGTACATGTTAGATCAGTGCCGCCACCCCCCCCCCCCCCCCCCCCCCTTTGGATGGTGACCCCATTTTGAGGTCAGACTAATTATCACACACCCCCTCCCCTGCAAACTTGGCCCATGGTTGTGTATCTGCTTCGCCACACACACACATTTAGTTTTAATCCAATCAGCGTCCCTAATATCCATGTCCTGGTGAAATGAGTTGTTAGTTTGTGGCTTGTGGCTGTGAATCATTAGGGAGGTTTCTCAAGGGAGCCTTTTTACCCTTGACAATGTTTTAAATAAAAAGTTTCATAGCTTATAAGGCAGCCATCTTCATAGCTTATAAGGCAGCCATCTTGTAAACTACCACGACTCCATATGCATATAAGTTTATAAAACACACATGTTAGCTTGTTGCTTCTCTCTAGGTCTGGCACTAAAAGATGAACTTGAGTTTCCACTTCATTAAACGTTTGGTTGTTTCAACCTCACCGATTCTTCTGCCAATTTGCCACAACGACCCACTTCTACACGGTACACAGCGTCTAACCCAGGGGCTGTCAAACTCATTTGAAGTTGAGGGCCGTAACAGACCCAATGCTGCTTAGCGGGGGCCGAACTAACAAAACACCATGAAAATGCATGTGAAAGTCTTGCAACACCTGCAGTTTAGTCGTTATTTGTAGGAACGACAATCATATATTTTTTATTATGGATCTAGTGAAGAAATCAATAAGAAAGAAGAAAGCAATCAATTTTATCAAATTGTTTGTTTATTTGTTTGTTTGTTTGTTTGTTTGTCGTGCAGCCTCCAGTTCCTGGCCTTCGACACGGAGGCCAGCCACGATATGCTGAAGGTGTGGGACGGCCCGGCGGAGAACGAGATGTCCCTGTCGGAGCTGAGCGGCTCGCTGCTCCCCGAGGGCATCCACTCCACCCTCAACATCGTCACGGTGCAGTTCGAGACCGACTTCTACATCAGCAAGTCGGGCTTCGCCATTGAGTTCTCCAGTAAGTGAAGTTCACACAAAAAAAAACCAAAGAAGAAACAAAACGATATCAAACTGTTAAATGTTACATCATTCATGGCTCGAGTTCAAGTACTCCACGTCCAGCCTTGGCTAACTTATTCGATTTTTCCGAATGTCAGTTGGTCAATCGGAACGCGCGCAAAAGTTCCAGCCCATCCAACAGGGGAGTAATAGTTTTCTAGAGACTACTTTCTGTGGTCGATCTCAACTGCGGTTGTTTTTTTTTGTTAAAGTTAAAGTTGTCTGCTGTAGTATTTTATTTTAGCTTCAACCAGGGTATAAAGAAAACAACACTCCTGGTGAAGGAATCCCTCCGATATTTCCCTACACCCTGGTATATTTCGACTCAAATATATTTTATGGATGCAATGACTCCTATTGGGAAGGGCTTTGCTGAGGTCAGCCCGGAACATCAACCAGCATACTATCTTTGAGGAATCTTATTGAAGACTTCTATGGATAATATGTATAGTGGAATTTGAACCAGAATATCTAAGTTCTGCCCGGATATTCAACCACCCAGTTGTTCACTAAGTTTTCTGGTCTGTTTTTGTCCTTTTTTAATATGAAAAATGCAGTTTGGTGGCTTAGTGGCTCAACTGGCTAATGTGCTCACCAAAAGTATGGACAGAAGGCCTTGTGGCGACGCCAAGTTCGATAGCGACCTGCTGTCCCATGCTACATGCCATTCACTCCATCGCTTTCAACCCTGCCTCCCGCCTCGATTCCCTGTGCTGTCCAGAAGGGCACAATGCCATTCAACTATTAAAAAAGACCTTCAAATTTGTCATTCCAAATGTCTGTAATTTCAGAATGACTTGTTTATATATTTTTGGTAAATTGTCTGGTGGTTTTTTAATTTTTTGCCGTTAATGTTAATGGGGATGTGGTAGTTTAGTGTATAACTGAATTAAAATATATTTTGAATGCAGACAAAAACATAAATGAACACATTACGATAAACAAAAATTCTTTATTAGCCGGACACAGGACGGTTTTGAATAAACCGTTTTTCTTGCAGAATGTGTAGTTGTTGTTTAGACAGAGCAGGTGGAAGATATATACGACACGAGACTCTTCAGAGCTCTCTCCCTGTGTGTGTGGCGATGGCTGCTTTAAAGGAGACGTATTATACCACCAGGTGTGAGCGTGATTAGCCATTCCAAGTGGTTTCAAAAAGCGTTTGGAAACCAGGCCCCACCTGTCATCACAAGTGGGAGTGTCCACCTAGAAGTATGCTGGATAGATCAGCCTACCAGCCTACCCAGTGGACACAACCGGTAGGGCTGATCTATCCACCGTACATCTGGGTGGACACTCATCCATGTCGCTTTTGTCATGTGTGTGTGCGTGCATGTGTGTGCGCATGCATGTGTGTTACCTTGACAACTGGGTAAGGCCACACCTGGTGGTGGTGTAATAGGAGTCCTTTAACCTGTGTGCACTGATTGGCCAGTGCATCACAGGTGTGCAGCCTCACCCAACCCCGCCCCCAGAGTCTTAAATCCAGGTGCAAGGTGAGGCTGCTTACCAACCACACACTCGCCCTTTCCCGCCTCCACAGGCTCCGTGGCGACCGCGTGCCGCGACCCGGGCGTGCCCATGAACGGCAGCCGCAGCGGGGACGGCCGGGAGCCCGGGGACGCCGTGTCCTTCCAGTGCGACCCGGGCTACGAGCTCCAGGGCGACGACAAGATCGTCTGCATCCAGGTGGACAACCGCTACTATTGGCAGCCCAGCCCGCCCGCCTGCATCGGTAGGTTGGAGAAAGCGAGCGCTCTTCCTGTCCTGTCTGTACACACACACACACACACACAGTGTTGAGTTGGTGATCCATATAGAGTTGTTGTGTGTTTGCATTGTCGAGGTGCTCTGTGTGCGTCCGTATATCATAGCGATCGTCGGTTCGATGCTGCAGCAGAACTCGATGCAAACACAGCCTTAAGCCCTGGATTCTATTGGTGCTATTCCTATAGAGAGGGTGTGCACACACTGCTATACACTTCAGTTGCATTGTGTTTATCAGTCAGTTAGGAACACACACACACACACAAACCCTCTGAGTGTGTTGAGAGTGTGTTGTGAACGTGTCTTTTGCTCGGAATGAACAAACGCAGTCGGACATAAACACCACGAGTTCCGTAGACATTTGAAAATAATGAATGGATCTGTAGATGTATACAGTAAATGCTGTTCTATTCAGAAAAGTACAAAATGAAATGGAGAACATGAGCGTTTCTAAGGACGTTCAACTTGACTCATACTCACAATGGATTGCATTTATATATCGCTTTTATCCAAAGTGCTTTACAGTATTTCCTCACATTCACCCATTCATACACCGACGGCGGTGCCAACCATGCAAGTTAACAACCAACACGTCAGGAGCAGTTAGGGTTAGGTGGTGTCTTGCTCAGGGACACCTCGACACCGGGGATTGAACCAGCAACCTTCCTGTTGCCAGACAACCGCTCTTAACTCCTGAGCTACTGCCGCCCACTGTTGATCACGTCTTCCTCCCTCCATTTTGTTTCCCCCACACAGCGCCTTGCGGAGGGAACCTGACCGGGTCCAGCGGCTTCATACTGTCCCCCAACTTCCCCCACCCCTACCCACACTCCAAGGACTGTGATTGGCTGATCACCGTCAACCCAGACTATGTGCTGTCACTGGCTTTCATCAGGTAAACCTAAACCCCCCCCCAAAAAAACCCTGCAGATGTGATTAAAACATACAACATTTTGAAGGTTAGGAAACTCCAGGGCTGACGCATGATGCCATCTTTACCGGCATAAGTCGGGTTGTTTGGGGTGAAAGCTACGCGGATTCATAAAAACGTATGCAGAGTTCATACACACCTTAAAGGGTTTTGCATCCACTTCCCTGAGGTGTGCGTGTGTGCGTGTGTGCGTGTGTGCGTGTGTGCGTGTGTGTGTGTGTGTGTGTGTGTGTGTGTGTGTGTGTGTGTGTGTGTGTGTGTGTGTGTGTGTGTGTGTGTGTGTGTGTGTGTGTGTGTGTGTGTGTGTGTGTGTGTGTGTTGGGTAGAATAGAGAGTAGACTCTGCGTGTGATCCTCACCGGTCTGGAGTACAAAAAGTACCCACTGGAAATCGCTGAAAAAGCCAGCTAAAATGTATTCTTATCCTGCTCTTATTTTTAAGTTATTTATATGAATATATGTATATATCTTCACACTTCCCGCACTTACTGCTCCACATCTGTAATCACCCCCTCTTCTCCTCCTCTCCCTTCCTCCTCCTCATCCTCCTCCTCCTCCTCCTCCTCCTCCTCCTCCTCCTCCTCCTCCTCCTCCTCCTCTTCTCCTCCTCTTCTCCTCCTCCTCCTCCTCCTTCTCCTGTTCCTCCACCTCCTCCTCCTCCTCCTCCTCCTCCTCCTCCTCCTCTTCTACTCCTCCTTCTAACGCCTCCCTCCTCCTCTGCTCCCCTGCCAGTTTCAGCGATCGGGAGCCCAACTACGACTTCCTGTACTATCATACGACGGGCCCGGACAGCAACAGCCCGCTGAGTCGGGAGCTTCCCAGGACAGGCAAGCTGGCCGGAGCAGCATCGAGACGCAGCTCCAGACCCATGCACCTGGCTTTCCGCCAGCAGACGGCTTCCGTCTCCTACACCGGCTTCCACCTCGAATACAAAGGTATGGAGGACCCGCCCACCCAGCGCAGCAGCAGTGTGTGTGTGTGTGTTTGTGTATGTGTTTGTGTGTGTGTGTGTCTGGGTGTGCCAATTTACAAAAACACCCGATTTTATGAATTATGTATATATGATTGCAGGCAAACCTTGCAATTATGAAAACTTGTTTCTGTGTGCCTTGCACTTAGGAATGCTTGAAAACACGTGCAGCTCTACTCTAGTCGCTGTTGGTATTAAAAAGCATCTGCCCAATACCCTAAGTGTAAATGGAAATGGGAATTCAAGATCCAAGAACTTTAATGGTCACATACACATGAAAGTTCTTGAATCTTGAATTTACATTTACATTTAGGTTATTTGGCACGCTTTTGTTTTGTGTAAATGTTCTACACACAGCGCAGAGCGCCTTTGTGTCTTTCGTATTTATTCATTTATCTATCTATTTTTTTCACATAAATATGAGATTTGTATTTATTTGGATGTGGGCCCAGGATGTAGTCTAGTAGCAGTTGCATTTTTGTGGTTGCAGTGTTTTATGATTTTCCCCAGCTAAAAGGTTGTCGGTTTCGAATCCAATTGCATTTTGTGGGTTCTTGATGCGAGTTGTCCACCCACCCCCCCCACACACACACAGACACACGCACACACAGACACACACACACATACACTCATGTTGGACCTCAAAGACACAAATCTAAAATCCACGCCGCTCGACTCTCTGGATCGCAGCATCTGCCCAAACGTAAAAAACTCTGAGTAACTGAATCAAGCTCCAAACACGATCTCTACGACATTGCCATGACAACGCTCAACTCGATCCGTCGGGTGGTGGGATGATGATGATTGATTGATTGATTGATTGACAGGGCGAGGCAGCAGCTGTGATGTCAAAACACTGTGCGCGCTCACCAATCATCTCCAACCTTAAGATTTGAACCAGACGACTACAAGGCAGCCTGTCTTAGCTCGTCCACATTAGCATCCTCGTAGCAGCTTGGTTGAGTTCAGTCAGACCATCCGGGGAGTGGCCCTCAGGAAAAACAAACTTGATCGGAAATCTGCCCAAATTGTTATTTGATGGAAATTTGTCACACGCCATTTGACTAAAACAGGCACGAAAACATACACAGCAGACACAATGCCTGGCCATTAGACAATTACAGAGTATGTGTGTGTGCGTGTGTGTGTGTGTGTGCGTGTGCGCGTGTGCGTGTGTGTGTGTGTCTGTGTCTAATGTGTGTATGGCTTCAGTTTGAGAGGATCCTTTGAATTCCAATGAGGAGGCATTCATGGCGGTTAGTTAAATCTCCAAACAAAATTAATTCACAAGTAATCCCCACCTCCCTCGGCGTATGCGACATGTTGAATATTCTGTATTGTTTTTTGTTTTTTCTCGGGAAACCGTGCGGCTGTAATGATGCTATAACGACACTTAAGTCCTGAGCTTTGAAATGCAAAATCTGCTTTGTAGCGTCGACCGCGTGTCATACAACAGGCCGCTTTTAGCCGACCGCACTTTCTGAGCACAGACCCTTTTGTGTTAATTTCCAGTACATCCCCAGATTTAAGTCACCTCGATAAAGTGTTATTGTTGTCCGAGGGGGGAAAGGAGTGAGCGTTAAAATAAAATACAGCGCTTGACACATCAGCAGTTTACCGCACTCACGAAAGAGAGGAAAAACACGCGCACAAATCTAAATTTGAATCCGTGTGACGAGAAAAGTCCTTTGGTATCAGTCCAAAGTCTTAATTTTAACGGTTCACAGAGCATAAAAAAGCTTTGGGGTGAAGAGGGGGGGGACGACTATTGGTCGGTTGCCATCTCTGCTGCTAAGGACGGCTAAGTCAAGTAGACTATTAAAAAAGGCCAGCTTAATGTCTGCTGCCTCATTGATTATGGTTCTGAGGAGATATGTATTATTCAAATCTCCCCCATTTTATTATGCATGTGTTTCTGTTTAACCTTTTCCTCCGATTCTCTCT
>PIJE02000080.1:591789-641789 GCA_002895965.2 Coryphaenoides rupestris | reverse complement strand
CTCTCCAGTAACACACACTCTGTGGTACTGTCCTCTCCCGTAAAACACACTCTGTGGTACTGTCCTCGATCCAGTGGGAACACACCCACTCTGTGGTACTGTCCTCGTCCCGTAAACCACTTACTGCTGTGGTACTGTCCTCTACCCAGTAACAACACTCTCCTGGTAGCTGTCCTCTCCAATAACCTCCCCAGTAAAACCGGGTACCCCTCCAGTAACACAACACTCTGTGACTGTCCTCTCCAGAAACTGCCTCTCCTAGTAAGCACCAACTCTGTGGTACTGTCCCTCCAGTAAAGCATAGCCTCTCCAGTAACACACACTCTTGTGGTACTAGTCCTCTCCAGTAACGACACATTCTGTCAGGTACTGTCCTCGCCAGTAACCTGCCTCTCCAGTAACACACACTCTGTGGTACTGTCCTCTCCAGTAACCTGCCTCTCCAGTAACACACACTCTGTGGTAGTGTCCTCTCCAGTAACCTGCCTCTCCAGTAACACACACTCTGGTACCATCCTTTCCATTAGCTGGGCCTTGGTTATTGTTTTAGGAATCGTATTCCAAGGACGGAACAAACCCCAACGCACAGGAGGGAGGGAAAGTTTACCGAAAAAAACCAAGGATAAATATTCAAGAACTTTTTAGGTTTATTAGCCAGAAGGATATGGTGCTACGGGAATCGTAGTAGTCGCCGTCGTCATTCATATTTAATCGTATCTCCGTTAAAATATTACGTTCACACGAATGCGTCGGTCATTAAAGCGTTATCGCCACTCGTTACGCTAATACAGTATATTAGCCTAACAACAGGCTAAGGAGCTGCTCGTTAGCTTGACCCGCCATTTTCATCTTCTTCTTCTTCTTTACCCTCAGCTTCCCTCAAGTGTCGTCCTGTTTTTAGTTTGAAGAGAGCTCCCTCGCGCAAAGAGCTCAGCTGCAACCAGCGGTAGCCTTTTCACCTTCTTTTTCTTCTTCTTATTATTAATATAATCATTATTATTAACATGAGCAACACATGCAGCGCTTGCCTGACACCGCGTGCAAATGAGTCTGGAAGCTCTCGGTTCATTTTAAATTTTAACGGGCGTCCATTAAAATTCCTCTGGACTGGAATTCTTGGATAGACCAACAACCAATCAGAACGGCCAAAGGTGCGACGTGTGTAGGTAAATTCAGCTTTTAGAAAAACAACCAAAATCAACGAAGTGCAGTTGTTTGTTCATTATTTTAGCGAAAATATCCCGTCCGGTTTGTTTAATGCCGTCACAAGAGCGGATTCAACAGACCGTTCAAGTCAAGTCAAGTCAAGTACATTTTATTTGTATAGCCCTAAATCACAGTTACGGTCTCTCAAAGGGTTTTACAGGAAATATGATTATGGGCCATGTGATTATGACACCCCCCCCCCCCCCCTAGCCCTAGCCCCCCCTCCGTTCAACATCGGTGGCAGCCATGTTGGCGTGGAGGCGGGGTCAGACTTAAAGATGGAGGATGGACGATGTTTTCTGCTATCAGGCTAGCGGTAGAGCGCTACTCACATGCTTCCCTTTGTCTCTGTCTTCCCAGTTCTCTTCGGCCAGTTTGTGATGTTCCAGACATCCCTGAACGACGTGGTGGACATCTACGACGGGCCATCCCAGCAGAACACCCTGCTGTCCTCGCTGTCCGGGTCCCACTCCGGTGAGATGGGTGGGTGGGGTGCATGGGTGGATGAATGGATGGATGGACAAATGGATGAATGGATAGATTAATCTATGGATGGATAGATGAAAGGTTGAATTAATTATTGAATGGGTGCATTGATGGATCACTGAGTGGCTGAATGATGGAAGAATAGATGAATGGATGAATGAATGGATGGCTAGGAGAATGGATGATGGATGGATAGATGGTTGATAGATGAATGAATAGTCCATCAGAGTTTGGTTTGCAGGTCATTACCAGTGGTGTTGTCTCTCTGTGTTTACACCTCTCTCCCCTGCTCCCCTCCCCCCCTCCCCTCCTAGGTGAGTCCCTGCCGCTGAGCACCGGGAACCAAATCACCATCAAGTTCACCACGGTCGGCCCGGAGACCGCTAAAGGATTCCACTTCGTCTACCAAGGTCAGAACAAAACACTCTAAAAATAAAATAAAGCATTTTCCCGCTCATGTGGAACTGCGAGGTGAAACAAGAGCATGAATGAGTGTGGCAAAAGAAAAGCCACACACAGATCACTGGTAATGTCCTAAAGGGCCGTGGCTTTTCAACACAACAAAAGGTGCAGACATACGCCAGCCAGTTGCTCTCTCCTCACTCCTCCACCTCCTCCTCACTCCTCCACCTCCTCATTCCTCCATCTCCTCCTCCACCTCCTCCATCTCCTCACTCCTCCACCTCCTCCATCTCCTCCACCTCCTCACTCCTCCACCTCCTCAATCCTCAATCCTCCACCCCTCACTCTCCACCATCTCCTCACTCCTCCACCTCCTCACTCCTCACTCCTCCACCTCCTCACTCCTCCACCTCCTCCCTCCTCCCTCCTCCACCTTCTCACCCCTCCAGCCGTGCCGCGGACCAGTTCCACCCAGTGTAGCTCGGTGCCGGAGCCACGCTTCGGCCGGCGTCTGGGCAACGACTTTGCGGTGGGCGCCGCCGTGCAGTTTGAGTGCAACCCGGGCTACGTGCTGCACGGCTCCAGCGCCATCCGCTGCGAGAGCGTGCCTGAGAACCTGGCCCAGTGGAACTACACCCTGCCCACCTGCGTCGGTACGAGACACACACACACATACACACACACGCACACACAGATAAACGCACAAAAAATGCAACATGTGAATGCACACGCATACAGACACAGACAGACACGTAAACACACACAAACGTACACATATGACCACACACACACACGACCACACACACACACACACACACAAACACACACACACCTATGTCGTAGCTCCTACCACAAGCCACAATCAGTGGCTTCGCTACTAGAGAATCACAGCTTTAATTGCTTTCTTGCCTTAGTTTTTACAAACAAGGAATGTGCTTTTATGAAATTGGTGCATAACGTTGAAACATTAAAAGTAATAATATGGAAATTCCTACATAAATAAATATATGTATAAATAATATATTTATAAAATCAAGCAATTAAAAGGTGCAATTTAAAGAAAAGATGTGCATTAATGTAATGCAATAGTGTCCCCATGGAGGGTGGGAGTCAGTGGGGTTAAAGATTAACATAAAGTGGAGAATAGTATAGTGTCCATAGGGGGTGGGAATCGGTGACTTTCTGACCCTCCAACCCTCCGACGACCAAGGACACAGGTAGCTGTCGTCGACGTTTAAACCAGCTCACTGGAGAGAGTTGGCAGGCCGTTACAGACAGGGTCAGAGTGTGTGTGTGTGTGTGTGTGTGCGTGTGTGTGTGTGTGTGTGTGTGTGGTGGGTGGTTTATCCTGTGGTGCCTTGATTGGCCAATAATGCACCACAGGTGTGCAGCCTCACCCCAGCCGCCCCCCACAGTCTAATCAGCCAGACTCTGGGCACTAGGTGAGGCTGTTTAAATCGGGCTCCAGCCAACACACACACACACACACACACACACACACACTCATGTAATCCCTGGACAAAGTCTGGAGCTCTCCGTCTGTCTGTCTGTCTGTCCCAGGGGAGGGGGAGGGAGGGGGAGAGGAGTCTTAGTGGTACTCAGGTTAAACACCGTGCAACTGGGGGAAAATCTGTCTCTTAGGGGGTTATCTCTTGTCTCTGGAGCTCTGTTTGCTCTTCAGTGGCTAGTGACTCATGAGCCCTGTTTATCTTGTAACCCCCCCCCACCCCCGCTCTCACTCTCTCTCTCTCTCCCTGTCTCTCTCTCTCTCTGTCTCTCTCTTTTCCTTCCTCTCTCTCTCTCTCGCTCTCTCTCTCCTTCTCTCTCTCTCTCTCTCTCTCTCTCTCTCTCTCTCTCTCTCTCTCTCTCTCTCTCTCTGTCTCTAGTCCCATGTGGTGGCGTGTTGACCCAGCGTCGGGGGACCATCCTGTCCCCCGGGTACCCGGAGCCGTACGACAACAACCAGAACTGTGTGTGGAAGGTGTCTGTGCCGGAGGGGGCGGGCATACAGGTAACTCCCTCCATAAGCCCCACCCCCCTATAGTATACGTGAGATGGATGGATGTATGGATGAATGAATGGTCAAGTGCTAGTAGTGAGTGGCAGGATAGTGGTGTCTAGTGTCGACTCCAAGCTACCCAAAATGTTCCAGGTTTGATTCCCAACGTCCACAGCCCAACGTCTTATCTCGGCCCAGCTGTGGGCCTAGATAAGATCCTTGTGGAGCAAAATACCAAAGAAATAACAGCAAATGTATAATCACAAATGCAATAAATAAGAACAAATGTGATCTATGTGTCTAAGGGATTTGTGTGTTTAAATGTATTATTTATTCATCTGTAGTGTTAGGAAGTTTTCGTATTTCTTTTGAGATTTCGAGTGTGTCTCATGGGAGGACATCCAGATATGCTATCTTTGTGTAATGCCAAATAATTTGCCAACCAATGCGCCAATGTCTTGCTGTATATTGCGACTTAATATGACCCCAATCGTCACATAGCATAGCATAGTGTTGCATAGCATAACATCAGCATAGCGTAGCATAACATCCCATCATAACGTGAGCGTGACGCAACATTAGCATAGCGTGAGCATGAGCATAACAAAACAAAACATGAACGTAACACGGGAATAACAACGTACTTCTACAAGTGCCGAAATTCCTTAGCATGATATGAAGACGGCGCAGCATTGTATAGCCTAAATCAATGTAACATGATCAGAACATAATATGAGGAGTATCACGTGCCCTTTTCCCGCCTTTCTCCCAGATCCAGGTGGTGAGCTTTGCCACGGAGCACAACTGGGACTCCCTGGACTTCTACGACGGGGCTGACAACCACGCACCACGGCTAGGAAGCTACTCTGGTAACCGACGGAAAAAACCCCACCACTTTAAAGAATAACTTCAGGGTTTTTCAAACTGGACCCAATTGTTCCCATTATGTAGGGTCTCAGTGACTCATGTGGACGACCATTTTGGAAATTGCTCCAGTATCAAGTGAGAAAACTTAAACCGTTGGGCGCAAAATATCTGCAATGTCAATCTTTGGGGCATCTAGCACCCCGCCGATGTTCGTCCTCTAAAAGTGCTTGATTTAGCCACTGACCGGCTCAGATTGTTACTTTGGAAAGGATCCCTATAGAGACATACAACTTTTGTATTTGCCTTTCGCTTGATCCGGTTTGTGTGTAATTGTGTCTGACCGAGTCTGGCTCAAGGAGAAGTCACCCTCTGAATTCACGCTTGAGTCTCGCTGTCTACAATGACGAAATCAGCTAAACATTCAGCCAATATCACTAATCTATGCTTTCTGTAGTCTGACACCACAAACACCGGCAACTCTAACACTCTCCAACTCTCCAACTCTCCAACTCCCCAACTCCCGCTCACGTTTCCACCTTTTTCATCGTGCGCAACGCAACTCTCGCGAGATGTCAGACTTCTCCTTGAGCAAGACTTGGTTAAGCACAATATCAATCAGACCTGGATCAAGCGAATGGTAAATAAAAAAGTTCTCTGTCGGGATGCTGTTTGTCTGTGGCAAAAGCGAGCACTTTTAGATGTGTACGTCAACGGGGCACTATTACGCCAAAGGGTTTCATTGCAGCAGTTTCACAGCTGAAGCGCTCCGCACTCAATGCTGGATGAATTTCAAAAATGATTGTCCACATTCGTCACTAAGACTCCAAATGGGAGAATAGGGTCCAGGTGGAAAAATCCCAAAGTTATCATTTAATAGATGAATAGTTAACTAAATAAATCAGTGGGATTCAATACGTTACAACATGTCATTGGTAAATGATACTTCTACTCATCTGAGTTTTCGCTCAATTTCAAGGAGGGCGATATGGGGACCTAAATCGTTGATATTAATAATGCACGCCTTCAGATTCCAATATTCTGTCCACTCGTCACAATGATCTCGATATTCATCCCTCAACATTGACTGCAGTACTTTTCCGCAGACAATGTTGATGCTTTTTCAATGGGACTTTTACTGCTGTGGGTCAGGATGTTTCCCGCCAACACTCTCACCTGTTGATGGGAGAACACAATTAGTGGCAGCACAGTTAAACACGGCTTCTCACAGTGGGGAAACAGACACAGACACACACCCACCCACTGACCCATCTGCCTGCCAAGCGCGTGCATGCACACACACACACGCACGCACGCACGCACGCACGCACGCACGCACGCACGCACACACACACACACACACACACATACACATACACATACACACACAGGCATGCACGCACGTACGGATGCGCACACACACACGCACACACACAGACACATGTACACACACATGCACACACACACAGACACACACAGTCACGCACACACACACACACACACACACACACACACACACACACAGACACACACAGGCATGCATGCACGTACGGATGCGCACACACACACGCACACACACAGACACATGTGCACACACACACAGACACACACAGTCACGCACACACACACACACACACGTGCACACACGCACACACACAGGCATGCACGCACGTATGGACGTGCACACACATGCTCTCGCACATACGCAATTGTGCGCACACACACAAACATACACACATGTACAAACCTACAAACGCACACACACACGCACCTACACACACACACACACACACACCAACACGCACAGACAGATTCAGTGGCAGACACACAGCAGGGGTGCTCTGTGGGACAGTCTGTTCCCAGGCAGTTCTGTACGTGTAAAACGTTTGTCTGAAAACACCTACACACTTTTATTTAATTGCCGTAAATTAAAATGAATGAATTCTAAAGCCCTCAGTGTTAAAATGTTAATACACCATTTTAGATACTCATCGAATCTGAAAATAAACAAATGAAAAAACATTCAAAAAGCACCCAACACATTGATATAAATCTCTTGACATGAGTGAGTTTAATGAATTAACCTCTCAATGTTCAACACAAGTACACACTATAAATAATGTGTGTTCAATTCAAACAACATATGGAGCAGAAACAAGAAGCGATGAATACGGGTCCAGTGGAGGTGGATAAGTAACAATGAATAATGAACGTTAGCATGCGATAAATAACAACGTGCCGTGTCTTAATATCACCAAGGTTACAACAACGAGCAGCCATCTTGGCCCCCGGTTACAGAACCCTCTTTAGCGACGACACAAACGGAGCGTTCAAACGGCGCATGTCAAACACCTTCACCGGCGAATTACTCACTGCCAGGGAGGATTATGGGAAAACAGCGGGGGGCTCTGGCAGATAAAGGGCTTAGAGGGACGGGGGGGGGCTAAGGTTTCATCATGCCGGGAAATGGCTAGCATGCTGTCACAGCCGGAGGGGGAGGAGGAGGAGGAGGGAGGAGGAGGATGGCGGTGGTGGTGGTGATGATGAGGATGACGATGACGATGAGTTGTGACTCATCGACAGACCGATGGTAGCCTGTACGTAGCCTATACTCCGTAGTGATGGCAGATTATTTGATTATTATGAAGAAGGAAAAAGAGAAACTGAAAAGGTTATTCTTAATAACTTTGAAACAAAGAATGACGCATTCAAAATGGCAGCTTTCTCGCAAACCGCTCACCCAAACAACTTTGCACTGGACAACACTGTTGTTCTCAGCAATGCACCCACCAAGCGTTAAGTCGATCGGATGAACGGTTGTCGAGAAAATCGGACAATCCGACAGATATACATACATACATACTTGCACGCATAATTACCTACACACATATTTGCATACATTCATACTTACATACATGCATACACATGTACACACATTTGAGGCTCCTTTCATTGTAGTTAGATGTCTTACCTGCATATTTGATGAATTTTTTTAATTTTTTTACTTTGTTCGTCTTACTTTGTTGCAAGTAATAACTTTTTAATTGCTTTTTCTTTTATTTCCTTCTTTTTCACCCTATTTATTCCTCCCTTTCTCTCCCCCTCATTTGTTCTTTCTCCCTTTCGCTCCCTTTTTTTCTATTTTTTCCCCCTTTATTTCTCCCATTTCTTTCCGGCTTCCTCCCTTCCCCTGTCTCTCCTTCCTCCCTCCCTTCCTTCCTTCGCCCCTCCGCCCCCTCAGGCACCACCATTCCTCCTCTGCTGAACAGCACCTCCAACAACCTGTACTTGAGCTTCAACTCCGACATTAGTGTGTCCGCCGCGGGCTTCCACTTGGAGTACACAGGTACGTCCGCACCCCCCACCCCCCAACACCCATACTCTGCCTAGGCCACGCCTCCAGACCCCCGACGTATCGTATATTAGTCGACAAATCACAACACATCACAACGCAAAAGGGTCGAATTGAATCAAACTTGATGCCAAGTGTGTAACAAAGGGAAGCAACCGGAACACACAATGAATTTCAAAATCTGAATTTTCTGGGAATTTCAGAATCGTAGCAATGATTCATTTGAGCAAACAGCAATTAAAGTTCTTAACAAGGGAAACAACACAACAGGAACAGTAGTTTTTATTTGTATTGTTTAATGGGTTTTTTTAATCATAAGTTTATTGTTTAAAAGAACAAGAAGCAGCAAACGCAGAGGTACAATTTAGAGGTAGAATCAAACAAAAACAATTATTACACGTTACGTGAATTGGAGAAAGCTATACCCCAGAGGTTTAGCTGTTCAGCTGTTTGTATTAAAACAGATCTTAACTTGAGCTGTCTTCTAGTTATCATTAGACAATCATTAGTGTGTATTACTATTGTGTTACACACATCTTTTCTTTAAATTACACCTTTTATTGCTTATAGTTTTTTTGATTTTGTTAGAATTTCTATATTATTACTCTCTGTTTAATGTTTAATGTTATGCACCAATTTCACAAAAGCACATTCCTTGTTTGAAAAAACTAAGGTAAAGCTGATATAATTCTCATTCTGATCTTTCAAACTTCATTCTCTCTATTTTATGTTTCTGCATTTTTCGACTCTCTCACACGATACTGCCTGTGCTAACCGTTGACAGTTTCCAGGGTGCGTGTGTGTGTGTTTGTTATTACATTTAGGGCATTATTAACCCTCCACCCCCCCTCCCCCCACCCCAGCCATCGGCCTGGAGACGTGCCCGGAGCCCCAGACCCCCAACTACGGCCTCAGACACGGAGACCGCCACATGGTGGGCGACGTGGTCCAGTTCTCCTGCGAACACGGATACTCCCTCCAGGTAACTCCTCTGTCCAGGTAACTCCTCCCTCCATGTAACTCCTCCCTCCAGGTAACACCTCTCTCCAGGTAACTCCTCCCTCCAGGTAACTCCTCCCTCCAGGTAACACCTCTCTCCAGGTAACACCTCGGTTAGGTTAAAGGTCCCCTACTATGCCACCAGGTGTGAGTGTGACTACCGTCTAGTGACATCATATGTGGGAATGTCCACCTAGATGTATGCTGTCCACTGGGTAGGCTGGTAGACTGATCTAGTAATCTCGGTGGACATTCCCACTTGTGATGTCACTAGACGGTAGTCACATGGCAATTGTGAAACGGCTTGCAGTGGCTAATCACACTCACACCTTGTAGCGTAATATGTCCCCTTTAATTTAAGATAAGATAGACTTAGGCTGGACGAGACGAGTAGACTAGTAGAGGAGACTAAACTGGAGTAGACTCAACAAAACGAATAAGCCAGGCTAAGCTGAGCTAAAACAAAACTATAAAATGTGACCTTTTTGTTGTGGTTCAATTGTTCTCTTGTGCCTCTTTTGCTATAATCTCCTGTTCTGTTCTGCACTTGAGGGCTACGACTAACTCCTATTTACACTAAAACATAATGTTCTGATTCATATAACCACTCCACTCTGCTCTCTCACTCGCACTCTTGATATAAATGTACTATTAATAACAATATATATTAACACAGAAGTGAGTGCACAGGATATTATATTCGACTTTTTGGTGGTTTATGTTCATATGAGCCTGTAACATGTGTCTGAATATATAGATGGTCATCATACTGGGTGTAAAGTTATCTGTTTGTGTTGTTTTTTTTAGGGCCACGCCCACATCACCTGCATGCCCGGACCAGTGAGGAGATGGAACTACCCAGTACCATTGTGCATCGGTAGGTACACACACACGTGCACACACACACACGTCACACTTATGAATAAATACACTTATTATACCCATTAAATAAGTAATGTGAAAGATTAGCGTATTCATTCATGCATGTGGACGTACAGAGTATGTATGTACAATATATATATGTATGTACGGAAACTCTCTATGCCCTGAAAGCAGAAGTACATTAATTATCACTACAGGTAGAATGAAACATTCATGCACATGTAATTAATTAAAAGTCATGACGTGAGGCCACATCGCCCGTTAAACTGCTCTTCTCAAGTTCATTTTGTCGTTCTCGTCGTCATCGGGTTCACACAAGGCTCTTTTATAGCGCTGTAAATTACCCATCATGCCCCAGAAAAAAACAGGAAGTAATGGTGGTAGAGAAAGCACACACACACACACTGGGCCCCGGGGTGGTTGAGGTGCTGGTGTGCTTAATAATTTGTAGGGAGAGAGAGAGAGAGAGAGAGAGAGAGAGAGAGAGAGAGTCCAACTCAAGCGGCTCCATTCTAGAAGGACGAGCAGAGAATCGGTGTTCCAAAATGTTCCCGTTCCACAGTCGCAAGTGGATGGAGAGCGTTACTCGCCCCATACCTCACCGCCCCCGCCAAAATAAAATATCAGTTTGTCCTCGATCATTGTTCCTTCCTGTCTGTCTGTGTGCGTGCATGTGTGCGTGTGTGTGTGTGTATTTCTGTGTGTATCTGTGTGTGTGTGTCTCTCTCTCTCTCTCTCTCTCTCTCTCTCTCTCTCTCTCTCTCTCTCTCTCTCTCTCTCTCTCTCTCTCTCTCTCTCTCTCTCTCTCTCTCTCTCTCTCTCTTCCCCCCTCTCTGTTTCTCAATCTGTGTGTGTTTGTGTGTGTATGTATTTGTGTGTGTGGTTTTTGTACATCTGTGAATTAATACAGAATAGAATAGAATAGAATAGAACTTTATTAATCCCGAAGGAAATTCTTGTGCCAGGTTGCATAGCGATACAGTACAAAAGCCACAGATTGATAAAATAACTGACGTATATGCAAATTACAGTTAAATATACAAATATGTGGGCAAGATAAGATATTCCGACGGCGAAAACAATTTGCCATAAATGAAGTGAAATATTATTGAACATGACATTAAGAATTAAGAATCTGCCAGTGACTGTTCACAGCAGGGGTCCCCTCAATGATATGCAGATGAGGGCAAATTGCCTGTAAATGACCAATATGGTATTTTTCCACCACACTCCCTCATTTCATTATTCAATAACCACACAATCAATCAATCGTTATACCTTATATAGTGTAACTCAGGAGTCGGTTACTCTGACAACATAGTGGTTCTTATCAGAGACTGAGTCCTTCGTCACTGGGTACGACTTGATGAACTTCTCCTTTCTTGTTCTAATGGCCCAATTACAAGAGTAAAGATCACGCCGTATCCACCCCATAAAAAACCCTTTGGAGAAAAAAATTGTTTTGGGGTACAAATTATATGTCAATGACATCATAAGTGGAAGTGTCTTGTATAACGAGGTGTAGTTTACAAACTGTGTCTTAATACATTGCTGTGTTCATTGTCAATACATGACTGTTTGTGTGTGTGTGTGTGTGTGTTGTTGTGTGTGTGTGTGCTGTGTCTGTGTGTGTTGTAGTGTGTGTGATGTTGTGTAGTGGTGTGTTGGCATGTCTGTGTGTGTGTGTGTGTGGTGTGCGCTCACAGCCCAGTGCGGCGGTTCCATGATGGACGTGAGCGGGGTGATCCTGAGTCCCGGTTACCCTGGCAACTACCCCAGCGGGCTGGACTGCTCCTGGACCGTCAACTTGCCCGTCGGCTTCGGTACCTGTCTCATCTTCATCCTCATCCTCATCCTCCTCCTCATCTGTCCGTCTGTACAGTATGTCACATGTCTTTCTCCTCTGTCTGAGGCGGCGGGACTTGTCATTACATGGGTTTAGAGATGAGAGAGAGAGGGGGCGGGACCTTCAGTTACATGGGTTTAGAGGTGAGAGAGAGAGGGGGTGTGGGGACTTGTCGTACATGGGTTTAGAGATGAGAGAGAGAGGGGGCGGGACCTTCAGTTACATGGGTTTAGAGGTGAGAGAGAGAGGGGGTTGGACTTGTCGTACATGGGTTTAGAGATGAGAGAGAGAGGGGGCGGGACCTTCAGTTACATGGGTTTAGAGACTTCGATCCTTCGCTTGTTCACTTAATCGCGTAATCGCTGGTATTTGTGGGTCTTCACAATGTTTCCGTGAAAGCTTTTTGATTGGATGCGGTGGATGACGGCAGCCAATCAGAAGCGCTGGATCGTCAAATCGATGTTTGCTATAACAATAATTATAATTGACCTCTGGAGAAACTGGCCAGCTCCCCCCCGGATCAATTCACAGATGGGTCAGTCTGATTGTTGTTGTTGTTGTTATTGACCGGTCAATCGGGTGTGGTCATCGTCCCCGCTGCAGGGATCCACCTGCAGTTCCTCAACTTCTCCACGGAGGCGATCCACGACTACCTGGAGATCCGCAGCGGCAACATGGAGACGGGCTCGGTGATTGACAGGTTCAGCGGACCAATCATTCCCAAGGCCCTGTTCAGCACCACCCACCAGACCAGCTTCTTCTTCCACAGCGACTACTCCCAGAACAAGCCCGGCTTCCACATCACGTACCAAGGTAGTGATCCCCCCATTTTGGTTCACAGCTGCACTTTTCGCTTGTACACGTGTAGGTTTTACATTACGTTTTACATTTACATTTACATTTAGAGCTTTTGGCAGATGCTTTTATCCAAAGCGACTGTACACAAGAGTACATTTGTTGAAGGAGACAGCAATATATCATTGTTGTACATAAAGATAAGAATAGAACAGGTCTGGGATAAGAGCAGTAGTGCCATTCTGAGTGCATTACCAACATCTAAGAACATACAACATGCTAAACAATGCTGAGTACTATTAATAATGCCAAGATGTACAAACACGCAGGTTAGTGCTAGGGTTAGGGGAGGGAAGGGTGGGGGGGGGGCTTATAACAAGAGTCATTCTGTAGCTTGTAACGTGTACAATGTGCTATGTTTATTGCCTGATGTTATGCCTCAAATTCCCCTCAAATTTCAATCTCTCTATCTGTCTGCCCGTCATTTCTGTCTGTCTATCCGTCTTTCTATCTCATCTATCTATCGATCCTTCGTATTTTGTTATCGATGTTGCCACCGCCTGGCTATTAATTTCCTTGTTTCCATATTGTCATATCAAACGTGTCCTCATTTCATATGTGAGAGAACCTTCTACGTTTTTCGGTTCATACGTTTTCTTCTTTATCTTTTCCCGCCAGCCTATCAGCTGCAGAGCTGCCCTGACCCTCGGCCCTTCCGCAGCGGGATCGTGATCGGCGCTGATTTCAGTGTGGGCATGACGGTGTCCTTCGAGTGCCTGCCCGGGTACTCCCTGATCGGGGAGGCCTCGCTCACCTGCCTGCACGGCATCAGCCGCACCTGGAACCACCCGCTGCCCCGATGCGAAGGTCAGACCTCCTCCACCACCACAACCTCCACCACTCTAACCAGCATCACCGCCACCACCACAACCACCACCACAACCACCACCACAACCACCACCACCTCCACCACCACTACCGCCACCAGCCACCGCCACCACCACTTCCAGCCACTGCCACCATCGCCACCCACCACCACCGCCACCACCGCCGCCCTCACCACCACCTCCACCGCCATACCACCTCCACTACCACCACCACCACCACCACCCGCCAGCTTCTATGTTGTTGTTTGGCTACTTACTGCAGTAAATCATAAATCATAAATCTAACCCTGTTGTGTTATGTTTTGGGCAGGGTGATCTGACGAGGGCGAGGGTGCTCAAAATTCAAAACCTTACCTGCTCATTGTTAGCATGCATCAAATGTATAGACATGTAAAATAGTGAAGGGCATTCATATTAATATCCATATCTTATATTGAACAGTAATATTGAGAAGCAGTTCAAGGAGGGAAGGGGGATTATGTCATGGCTTGCGGCTGTGCGCTGAGATATCTGGAGGATCATTGCAGCACACAATATTTGATTTATTTGATCTTTCCTGTGCAGCATAAAGCCAATTAGTACAGTAGTACACATGCTTCCTGCTCAGGAACTCTCTTTTAACTCTCATGCAACTCACTGTAAGGCTTTGTATCTCAAGTTACTGTTCAAAGTCGCTTTGGGTGAAAGTGTGAAAATAATCCTCAAACGATTTAGCTCAATGTGTTTATATAGTTATCAATGTGATTATGTTGCATTATAAAACACATTGTGCTCTGGTGGTGTATTTATACACTTTAGTGGTGTATTTATACTATGTAGTTACACTCTGGTGGTGTATTTATACTCTGGTGATGTATTTATAATCTCTGGCGGTGTATTTATACTCTCTGGTGGTGTATTTATACTCTATGGTGGTGTAGTTACACTCTGGTGGTGTACTTGTACTCTGGTGGTGTATTTATACTCTCTGGCGGTGTATTTATTCTCTCTGGTGGTGTATTTATACTCTATGGTGGTGTAGTTACACTCTCTGGTGGTGTATTTATCCTCTCTGGTGGTGTATTTTTACTCTCTGGTGGTGTATTCATACTTTATATTTACACTTTCTGGTGGTGGTGCATTTAGAGGCGCAGCATGTCATATTGTGTCCCGTGTTCCCGGCCCACAGCTCTGTGCGGAGGGAACATCACGTCCCTGAACGGCACCATCTACTCCCCCGGGCACCCCGAGGAGTACCCCAACTTCCAGGACTGTGTGTGGAGCGTGCGGGTTCCCCCCGGACACGGCATCTACATCAACTTCACCGTGCTCAGCACCGAGCCCATCTACGACTACATCACCGTCTGGTAGGTGGAGTTACACACGACACTATATACTGTACTGATATACTGATATCTATAAATGATCTATAAACAACTACATTACTGTCTGGTACGTGGTGTTAGACACTCGACAGTGCTATATACTATACTGATATACTGATATTAATCAATTATAACATCACCGTGATACAAAGGAACTGCAAACTGCTGCAAAAGTTTGTAAAACTAAAGCTAGACTAATTAAACCTAAACCTGGACAATCTCTAATCTCTCGTGTTTTAGCCACGAGAGATTAGTAGATTCTAACAATTGAACATCAGGATGTGAGTCTGTAGTATCATTAGTTCATTCATATCGTTAATTCAAAGTACAAAAGTACACACACACACGCTAGATGTCCTTCCTTTTTCTTCAGGAGCCACCACTAATTGGCTGAACTCCTGCAATTTCAGTTGCCATGACTACCGACCACCCCAAAGTCACAGTTTAAAAGAAAAAAAGTCGTATTACTTTCCCCTATTTTCACCTTCGCGCTTTAATACGAGTTCCGTCTCCCTCTCCCCTTGGCTAATGTTCCCGACTTTGGAGTGATACACACACACACATACACACACACACATAGTATTCTCTGTTTGTTTTCAGCCCTAGTGCCCGTACATAATAACAATAAATACATATCCTCACTGTTATGCACACACACAATGCCATAATGCACACACGCACACACACACACACACACACACATGTGCACACACATGCACACACACGCACACACACGCACACACACACACACACCAGGAGTGATTGTGTGTGTGGGTATGTGAGGCGTGTGAGTGCGGCTGTTCCCACGGCGATAAGAGCAGATGGCCAGGGTGTCTCCGCCCTGCTGCTCTCGCCCGACCGGCAGCCCTCCAGAGGAGAGAGAGAGTACTACCCGGCTAACACCGCGCGCGCGTGTGTGTGTGTGTCATCGCCAGGGAGACGAGAACTATGACTTCATCCAAATCGTCTCGCCTGCCCTCCCGTAGTTTTTTTGATATTTTTTTATTTAGTGCGTGTGGTTGTCATGGCAACGCACTGTCTGTGTGTGTATGTGTGTGTGTGTGTGTGTGTGTATGTGTCTGTGTGTGTGTGTGTGTGTGTATGTGTCTGTGTGTGTGTGTGTGTGTGTGTGTGTGTGTGTGTGTAGTCGGTTCTCCCAACAACTACTGCCATATGCAGTAGCAGCGGCAGCAGAATGCGTGTGTGTGTGTGTGTGTGTGTGTGTGTATGTGTGTGTTGTGTGTGTGTGTGTGTGTGTGTGTGTGTGTGTGCTGCCCGCCCACCACGGCTCCACCGGATCGCCCACCACCCTCACCCCACCCACATACCCACCCAGCACCCAACCACAACACCACCACCACCTCACCCCCACTGTGGGGGAGAGCACATAATTCACCTGGCCTGAACTCAGTCTGGAACATTCTGACAACTGAACTTTCTCTCTCTCTCTTTCTCTCTCTCTCCCCCTTTCTCTCTCTCTCTCTCTCTCTCTTTCTCTTTCTCTCTTTCTCTCTCCCTCCCACACTCTCTCTGTCTATCTCTAACTGAACTTTCTCTCTCTCATGCTCTCTCACTCTCTCTCTCACTCTGTCTCACTCTCCTTATGTAGATCCCTGTCTCTGTTTCCTCTCCCTCTGTCTATGTACTATATACGATGTAGACACACACACACCGTCACACACACACCGTCACACACAAACATCCATGCCCGGAGGACAGAGGTGATCTCAGTGTGAGTGCCGGCCTGTGGGTGGTAGACGTGTGCTTTTCTCAGCGATCCGTCCTCCGCTGCCCACTTGACAGCTCCTCGGCTAATTGGTCTCCCGCCGGCGGCCATGATGACCGGAAATAAGGCCGAGGGGCTTTAACGGTGAAGAAGGCGATAATAATAATAATAATAATAGTGGATGTCCAGGTTGTACACTGCTGCAGCTCCAGCCGTGTGCCCGCTGTATAACATCTGCGATCTGCCGCTATGCGGACAATGAAAAAATTTATGAAAGTGTGAACAGGATTTATTTCACGACGATTTTGGCCGATAGCGTTCCACGTATGTGCGTTATTTTTAACGGCCCATTTTTAACAGTTCCAGATCAATGTGCTACAAATCCAACATTAACATTAACAACAACAACAACAGCAACAACAACAACAACAACAACAACAGAAAAATACTATGAGATATATCCACCATATGCTTCCTTGAAATCGCAAAAACAATATACTCAAAATGCAGTGGAAGTGTATTTCAATTTCAGCTGATTAAGTCGATTAAGAAACAACAGCCTGATAGATAAATGTAACTCATATCTAATCATCTCTGGCAACTGTGGTATATGTGGAATACACCCTCCTTACTAGTTATGCTAATGACATGCTAACTATGCTAAGTGTGATAATAGATAAATAAAGTGATTTCATAGTGATTTATATAACGAATGCTGCTTAACATTTTAACAAAAAGCTACCAAGCTCCTATGAAATCATCTTATGTTCTGTGTGTATTAACGTCAAGATTTAAAAGGTTGTGAAATGCATTTAAGTGGTGACATTTGTCTTAAAATGACGAAGGCTGCTGAGTGATGGTGTTTTTTTTGTGAGTATATGAAGTATATGAAGTATATAAGTATAGATATAAAGATGTAAGTATAGCCAATGCGAGGTATTAGAGTCCTGGTGTGTTATCCAAAATAAAAATCTAACTTGGCAGTCTTCTAAAATCTTGGGACTTGAAGGAGTATTAGAATAGAATAGAATAGAACTTTATTAATCCCGAAGGAAATTCTTGTGCCAGGTTACATAGCAATACAGTACAATAAAACAATATGGAAAACAACAGAAGAATAAAAATAAACTAACGGATTTACAAATTTACAGTCAAAATATACAAATATGTTGGCAAGATAAGATATTCCGACGGCGAAAACAATTTGGCATAATTGAAGTGTAATATTATTGGACATGACATTAAGAATATTGCACATGATGATGAGAGGAGATGAGAGGTAGTGTTGTAGACAATATTTATAGACAACATGATAATAATAATAATAATAATAACATAGCACATAATAGAGTATTGCACATGATGTTGGACAGTAATATTAATATTGCACGTAATACTGAGGAAAGTGCACATGATGTGATGTTGAGAGGTAATAGTATTTACATTGAGACTTTAAGGATGTGTGTTCCCAGCTGTGTTGTATCTGCTGCTCTTTCGAAACTTGGTTGTGCAGCACTTAGACTTTTATCTGTCGCTAAAACATCGACTGTGTGCCCCCTGGTGTTCTCAGCCTTGACCTGGATGGCTCTTGTGCGATACAAAAAAAGGGTGCATTCACGAAATGACTGAGACATAAAATGTGTCATCAGCTCAAGGTTGTCCTCCAAGTGTCTCAATGCTTGTGGTTTCTTTATTTCTTTGTTGTTGTTTATTGCAGGGATGGTCCCGACCAGTCCTCGCCTCAAATTGGTCAGTTCAGCGGGAACACGGCTCTGGAGTCTGTTTACTCCACCTCCAACATCATCCTCATCAAGTTCCACTCCGACTTCTCTGGGGCTGGCTTCTTTGTCCTGAGCTACCACGGTAAGTTTGCCGTCGTCATTGATGAAGTCAGCACCATATTTGTAATTAGCAACCATGGTAAGCCACCATCGTCGCTGTGGTTGGCACGACTTCTTTGTCGTTAGCTAAGTTGCTGTTGTTGTTGGCCTGAACTGCCTCTGCGTTACCATGGTAAGGCAACATTGCCGTTGCCATGAGCACACCCGATGTACTCGGTGGAATTGACCAATTAGGAAACTACTGCATGTGCAGTAGGAAACTACTGCAAACTAAATGAGGTGTTCCTACTTCAGTAAGTTCGAAACTATTTAAGTGGGAACACTTATTTGAGTGAAGACACTTAGTTGGAATGTTTCTACTGTGTTTCTTTCGCGCCATCGCCAGTACGGCCCGCTCTAGAGTTCACCCTGCAGTCGTGCCCTCTGTGAGAGTCTCACGTATTGTTGTTGATAATTGTAGGGTCGTAGCGATAGCATCGATCTGTTTAGCAGGAAGACTTTATTTGAATTGTGTCGTGTGTCCACTCTCCTGCGTCGTAATGACTGAAGGCGTAATCTGATGTCCCTGTTGTGCATGCCTCTAATTTACCGGCGCTCTTCTCTAAGAAACTTCTTCAAGATCTCAGACTCTCTTTGTTGAATCTCTGAACTCTTTGTATTTCCCACAATATGTCCCCGGAGTCGTGGAATGGCTGCTATTAGAACACACACTCATATCTCTCTAGTTGAGAGAGTCTTTCTAATACCTGTTGATAGGCCTATCTCTATTCACTGGCACTTGCGTGTGACTTGGCAGAATGAGTGAAAGGAATCGGCAGGCTTTGGCAAGGGCTGTTCAGATCACAGTTGACATATAAATAAGGTATTGTTTATCTGCTTCCTGAAGCCTGGTTAAAGACAGAATGGGGCGGTTCAAGAAGACAGGACGTCGGTACAACAACTCCCTTCAATTAGCGTGTCTTTCACCTGAAACGTCTACTGACATTAATCCTCTTCTAGTCATTGGGTTTCCTTGCTTGCAGATCCCTTTAATTCCCTGGCAGTTGACAGACTAAAAGGAACAATTATCTCAGTGCCTGCTCCTTTTTTAATTCAACTGACAATCAGAAAAATTACTGTAATTCATGCTTAGATTTGACTGTAAGCAGTCATCATCTATTAAATACAGATCATCTGAGAGGATTAGATTAGCTTCATTGAACCCAGTGACAGCTTCTTCGCTAATGGTTAACCATGGCTATTAATGGCTAACAGTGGCTATTAATGGCTTGCAATGGCTATGAATGACCTTTAACTGGCTTTGACTCTCCGCGCAAGGTTTCTGGGTTCAAACCAAAATGTCCACTGTGTACCCGTTAGCATCCTTGAACAGGATGCCCTCATCCCCACCTGCTCGTTAATAACGTGTCTTAATAAAGTTTGCTGTGAGCCGCACGGGATGGAAAAATAAATCCTACCGAGCAATTGGCGAAACGAGTAGAGCCCGTGGCTTCTCCAGTCGCGTGGAGGGTAGCTTGCTCTCATTCGGCATATGCTCCAGTGTGTGCGGCTCCCCACTCGTCTGCCACCATGCTGGTGATTTCTCAACACGGACTAAACGCATAATGAAAAGCCCTCATGAAAGCCAGCAGTTTTGCAGACCGGTCCGCCATTTCTCTGGTGTCCTTCCTTTATGACTTCCTGATTTATTACAGGGGGGAGCGTGTCGGGAGAGGGAATATGTTGATAATGGATCCTTCTATCAGTAGTTTAGAGATGTTTTATTCCCGCACACTGATCCACGCTCTTATTTTGATATCGAACGAGGGCGATAGCAATATGGCGGGTCGCTCCGGCAGAACAAACAGGATTTGCTTTTATTCACTGCCGACTGCATAAGCCGTGCTCATCCACAGCCGGCAGAGAGCCTCCATGTCGATAAAAAGAGATAAATCTCGGAACAGCAGACGAGAACTTGACAGGTCGTTTTTTTTGTTCTGCAGAGTACATCCCAGTGCTCATCTGTACACATCTGTGCACTGCCTTTTTATTATTTTCTTGGAGAAGCCGGGGGGTGGTGTGGAGGGGGGGGCTCTGTGGTGAATCCCTGGAAAATGTGAGCTAGATACTGTAGACAGCAGAGCCTCCTTGATGCTCGGCTGTGGTCTTATGCTCAAAGCTGCAGAAGTTGCCAAGCTGCAGTCTTCAGTGGTATATATATATATATATATATATATATATATACAGTATATATGCATGCTCTTACATTTGGGGTGTAACTTGATTCAAAAACCTTAAGCAAGGTTTGGAATACAAATTCTGTAATATCTGACCCGTATCGAGCTATTCCCCTCAGGCTAACTCCTTTCACACCAAAGCCTTCAAAGAACAGCGTGAAGAACCTTTGGTGAGGAAGAAAGACCTGCTCCTCTCTTTTAGAAGTTTCTGGAGAGAAATGTGAAGAGGAAGGAACCAGCCATCTGCAGGTGTGCACTGGCTACCTTATGGGCCAGGGTACTGCTTCCGCCGCAGGACAGTGTGATAGTAGTGGAAGTGGTTCACTCCCCGGGCCAACAGGTCCCGGGTTCGATGCCAAAATGCCTGCAGTCTACCTGTAGGCAATGTTAAGCAATGGTCCCTAACTAACCCCAAGCTGCTCCGAAAAAATACGGCTTTGCATAAAAGCACATGACCATGCAGGGAGCGCGCCTATCTCATATTCAGCTGTTCAGTCTAATCTCTTGGAAGAGAGAAGTGAACCGTTCTTACAAAGTGTCCATGGTCGGAGCAGCCCTCAGCAATGTGCAATGCGCGCCAGTGTCCCCCCTTTTAGTCGAGCGGCGAACCGCAGCCTCTTGCATTTCTGATTGCAAATCCCGTTCCACGGGGTCTTACCACGACACTCACCACTCTTGTCAAGGCGGGGCTGCCACTTGTGGAGCTGTCGGCAGGCGGTTGAAAGTACCGTATGTAATTAAATACGGAAAGTACACGACACAAACACATGAGTCATGCAGCAGGCACTGTAAGGAGTGGGAGTGTAAAAAGCCGGTATGTGTTGCCTTTTTAGCGCGGCTGGTCACCCCGGTGGGACAGGCAGAAGGAACTTATTGGCAGTGTTGGATCAGTTTTGTCTTGTTTCTATGAACTACAGATACACTCATCTTGGAGTCATTTGTTGAGGACTCCATTACAAGTCCTGCTTCTATAGTCAGCCCTCGAGGATCCATAGTGCACAATCGATTCTCTGAATGTACTGCAAGTAAAGTTTGTCGTGCTGCCCACACCGGGACAGCAACCTCTAATGGTTCGGGGATTCGACTTCCAACTCCAAAGGTACTGTGTGCTGTTGTTCGCAACCTACCTGGACTGTTGAGCATTTAGAGGCTCGACATCAAACTGTGTATAAGGTTCTTTAATAAAACCTCCCGACATGTTCTCTGTAGAACCATGTGGGTATTTTAGGGGTTCCATATACAAAGCGAGCGGTGGAACCTGTAGATAGAACTGCTTGCTTTAAGGCTGTCAAGCATTTTTGAACAGGATGTCTAATTCCTACCTGCTACATAATGACCTGTATCTGAATCCACTGTTACACTGTTAGTATCAGGCCTGTGGTTTTCTTATGCAATGCCCAGAATATGTTTCTTACTTTCTTTAACTGTTCAAGCACACTTGCACACAACACTTGCTAGCCGCGTGATTGGTCTTACATGCACATATTGTGGTGTGAGTGTTTCTCAAATGCACATCTCTCTTGATGAGTATAATGAGAAACTCTGCATCCGTACTCCCACAGATGTGCGTCTGTTAATCCAGTAACACACACATCGCCAGTCACCGGGGGAGCACACGCACATCTATAAACCAGCAGGGGGGGCTTTGATATGCATGAGAGCTGCAGATATTATTGGCAGGTCTCATTTTCATAGTCAATTTAATCCTGACTTATTGCCCTCTCTCCTTCCGTCTCCCTCTCTTCCTCCCGCCCTGTCTGCCTCGGCCTATATTTGTGCCCCTCCACCCTCTTTCTCCCTCTCTCTCCCTCTCTCTCCCGGGCTGCCTCTCCCTCAGCGTTAGTGAGTAATCTATGGTCACGCAGTAATATCGATTACAGTCCTCAGAGCTAGACGGCTGTGAACCCAGCTCCCTCTTGTTATGATCCACGGCAGGGCTCTTATCTGGCGAACCCCTCCATCTCCTCTCCGCTTTGATTCAGACCTGAGACGTGTTTAAAAGTTTAACAATAACTGTAAGAGATCACAGAGACACAGAGTGAGAACCAGGTTATGCAACATAACTGTCTGGGTTTCTCTAGAACTGTTTTTCTCGGGAGGAGGGGGGGATGTAGTTATCGGAGATGTGTGCATGGACATCGTCTGCCTTGGTCATCGATGTGTTTACGTCGCCTATAGTAATTCAATCCAATGCCTTATACACATTAAAGACAGAATCAGTGGCCTTCTTGCAAATTGTGAGCTATTTGACTCCAGTCAAACACTTTGGAGATACTGTGATTGTCTCCCATGTGATTGTCTACTACTCTACTCGTAGTGGCTAGGTAGAGGCCAGTAGTGGCTAGTAGCTTCTAGGTAGTGGCTAGGTAGTGGCTGGGTAGTGGCTAACTAATGTCTAGGGAGTGGCTAGCTAGTGGCTCGCAGTGGCTAGGTAGAGGCTCGTAGTGGCTAGTAGTGGCAAGTAGTGGCTCGGTAGTGGCTCGGTAGTGGCTAGTAGTGGCTAGGTAGCCGCTAGCAGTGATGAGGGAGTGGCTAGTTGTGGCGAGGTAGTGCCTATCTAGTGGCTAGGTAGTGGCTAGTAGTGGGTAACTAGTGGCTAGCTAGTGGCTAGTTAGAGGCTAGTAGTGTCTATCTAGTGGCTCGGGAGAGGCTAGTAGCAGGTAGCTCATGGCTAGGTAGCGGCTAGTGTTCGACTCCCACTGTCCGTACCATACTATCCCGACTTAATCACATGCCACTGAGTCGCTTGGATGGATGTTAATGCTAAATGGCTAAATGCTACTAAACAATAAAGGGTTTCCTGATGTGTGTGTGTCTCCGCCCCACAGCCTACCCGCTCAGAGTGTGCCAGCCCCCGCCACAGGTGTCCAACGCCAACGTCTTGATGGAGGACGGCGAACTGGAGATAGGTGAGCAAAATATGCACAAATGCACGTTAAAAACCCACAGAAACCCCTCTCTCTACGTTAATAATAATAATAATAAATGTCTCATCGTGTAGCAGTAGCAGTCGGAGGTGGTCTCCGGCATAGCGGGGGGTTTGCTTGTGGTTCAAAAGACCACAGTCCCCGCGCTTCCTCCGACTACTATTCTTGCACCTTTGAGCAATGCACTGAACTGTCGACCTGTGGAGCCAGCGGGATGCCCCCCCCCCCCCCCGTAATAGCTAGCCCTGTAATAGCTAGCTAGAAATGCAAAGAAATAGCAAGTGATGAAGTGGATAATTGCATGTGTCCTCTCCCCCCACACACACACACACACACGGTATACACAGGTGACATCATCAGGTACCGGTGCCTCCCTGGCTTCTCATTGGTCGGCAGTGAGATCCTGACGTGTCGCCTTGGCGATAGACTGCAGATGGACGGGCCGCCTCCGACATGTCAAGGTATGTGTGTATGTGTGTGTGTACGTGCGTGTGTGTGTGTGTGTAAACGTGCACATGTGTGTGTGTCTGTGTTCATGTGTGCACGTGTGTGCGTGTGTTCGTGCATGTGGGCGCATGTGTGTATGTAGCCTCGTGTGTGTGTGCACATGTGTGTATGTGCATGAGTGTGTGTGTGTGTGTGTGTGTGTGTGTGTGTGTGTGTGTGTGTGTGTGTGTGTGCATGTATTTCATGGCCGAATGAAAAACAGTGACAGCAAATTAATCAAATTCATAACATTTGTATGAATTTAATTCAAATATCACATCGATGTCTCCATCTTTGTATGCATCTATGTGTCAGAAAAACCATCAAACAAACCAAATATGACCCCCAAATGTTTACTTCCTGCTCCCGCCTCCCCAGTCCAATGTCCCGCCCACGACGTGCGCTACGATTCGTCGGGGGTGATCCTGAGCCCTGGTTGGCCGGAGAGCTACCCCAACCTGCAGATGTGCTCGTGGAGCGTGAGCGTGGAGAAGGGCTACAACGTCACCATCACCCTGGAGAGCTTCCACACCGAGAGGGAGTTCGACGTGCTGGAGATATTCGATGGTACGCCACACACCACACACACACACACACACACACACACACACACACACACACACACACACACACACACACACACACACACACACACACACACACACACACACACACACATATATACATTCACGTGCACACACACACAGACACATGCACACACACGAACGAACGCACGCACACACAAATATAGACGCACACACACACACACACACAGACACACACACGCAAGCACGCCCACACATAGACGCACACACACATGCACATATAGACCCACACACACGCATGCACGCACGCACACGCACACATACACACACGCAGCTACGAATGCACGCGCACACACACATATAGACACACGCACGCATACACACACACACACACACACACACACACACACACACAAATATAGACGCACACACACATGCATAGGCACACACACACACATATAGACACACACATACACACACAAACATATACTGTACATCTAGACACACCATACACACACTTCTGGCTAATGAGACAATATTTTTCCAACTCCAACTTGACAAAATTTGTAAACATGACATTTAATGCCCCTCGCTCCATCGCAGGCGCCACATGGCGATAAAAAGTAAATAAGCAAATCAAAACACAGATAGCTAAAGAACGGCAAATAAATACAGAGATACTCCTGGATGCCCGGGAGAATATCTTGATTGCCACATCACCATCTTGCCCATCGTGACCGACATTGGTAACTCGAGTGAGTGAATTTGAAAGATTTTGCTGGTGTTGCTCGCTGCGCATTATAAAAATAATGATAATAATAATAATAAACGTTATTTATATAGCAGTTTTGAAAGGTTACAAAGTGCTTTACAGTAAAAAATAACACAATTAAAACACAGAGATAAAACAAATTAAAAGCCATGAAAACACACACATTGTAAAATACAAAGGGAGTAAAAGGTAACATTAAAAGATCAGAGAAAATGCAAGAAAATTGAAACGAAATAAATCAAGTAAAAAGCAGGCTGCTCAAGTAAGATCAGGAAATGCATTCTGATAAAAGTATGTTTTAAGGAAAGACTTGAAAGAGGAACATTAATAGATCAAAAGGCAACATTAAAAGAGCTAATAAAATGCAAGAACATTTTAACCAAAAAAATCAAGTAAAAAGAAAAGCAGGCCGCTCAAGTAAAATCAGGAAATGCTTTCCGATAAAAGTATGGTTTTACGAAAAGACTTGAAAGAGGATGCCTGTGTCTCCCCCTGCAGGCCCGACGGCCAACAGCCCCACGCTGGCCACGCTGAGCGGAGACCTGCCGACGCCCTTCAACATCACCAGCTCCAGCCACCAGTTCCTGGTGCGATGGTCCTCTGACCACGGCACCAACAAGAGGGGATTCAAGATCCGCTATGTTGGTGAGTACCAAAGTATGTATCCCGACTTTCTTTACTACTACTTCTACTTCTTCTTCTTCTACGACTCTTCGAATGCATGAAGATAAGAAGAGATACACAGACAAACGGGCAGTGTATATATGTATATTATTGATATATATATATATGTATATTTATTTATGATGGCATGGAAGCATGTTCTAGTTTGAGTGCTAGCTTCGCTACTAGCGAGCTAGCGCCAGCTCTGCTGTCCCTCTGTCTGTCTCTCGGAGCTCCTAGCTTGAGCTCCAAGCTAAAGATAGATTTATGGTTAATGGTTGGTTCGACGCTTTTGATAAGTGTCGCTCGACGGAAATGAAAGAGTCGCACAACGTTTTCAATTGATGTTTCCGCCAAAAGGTGCTGAGGCCGTCTCCATGGGAACCAGATAATTCCTTTTTCAAGAATCGTACAGGTGGCGATATAGTCCTAATTTAGTTCGGCTAGTCTCTCATCGATAACTTCCATATTAAGTAATTAAGCTAATTAAACAAGGACGTTACTAAAGTCACGTGACAGACCAACACATCAATGAGGAAGTGAAAACTACAATCTCCATGACGATGTCAGATCACGACCCAATCACAATGCGAGTTTGCGTGCAACACTTTTTTCGGTCAGAAATTTGTCATTTCTGTCGAGCGACACTTCTCAAAAGTGTTGAGCACCCGACCATAAATCAGCCTTCAGGACCCAAAGGGGCCGTTGCCCCCGGCAACGTCAGCACACTCGCGGTGGTGAATGCGGCACCAGGGCATCGAAATATCGAGCATCTTCGTGGGAGCAGCAGTTCATTAAATCTCACCAATTCTCTGATAGTTCCTCCGGCAACATCCACTGTCAGGACATAATTAATGTAAAAAGAAGAAGAAAAAAAAGAAGAGAGAACCATATTTGCTCCGGGAAAAACCGTAATGAGTGCATGGATCATTTAGTCAATAAATACAGCTGGCTGTGATCTGGCATGCTTGTCATAAATACGATAGCTTGTTGAGAACACGATGGCAATCAAGTGGACAATGTTTGCTCTTACGTTTATTTATCACATCTTGTGGGGAGGGATATGATATCGCTGTTTATCGACTCGCACATCTTTCTGGAATGAGGAGGAGATTCATTTCTGTCTGTGTCTGTCTGTCTGGGTCTGTCTCTCTTTCTGTCTGTCTGTCTCTCTGTCTGTCTGTCTCTCTGTCTCTCTGTCTGTCTCTCTGTCTCTCTGTCTGTCTGTCTGTCTGTCTCTCTGTCTCTTTGTCTGTCTCTCTGTCTGTCTCTCTGTCTGTCTCACCCCCCCCAACAGCGCTGTACTGCTCCACCCCAGACTCCCCGCTCCATGGCTCCATCTCCTCCCAGACGGGCGGTCACGTCAACAGCGTGGTGCGCTGGGCCTGCGATCGTGGTTACCGTCTCCTTGGCAACGCCACCGGCACCTGCCGACGCACACCGATCGGGTACCACAGCTGGGACTCGCCCGTGCCCGCCTGCCAAGGTGTGTGTGTGTGTGTGTGTGTGTGTGTGTGTGTCTGGGAGGGGGTGTCCATCACCTGTGTTCCCTCTCAAGGTTTCTTCCCTCTGGTCTCTCCTCGTCCATCACAGGGTTTAGCGTTAGCGTTAGCTTAGCGTTAGCAGGTATAATGTCTTGTATAATGTGGGCCTGTTACGGTCTTGGAGCCTTTCGGCACTAAAATTGACTTTTAAAATATTACAATTACAATGAGCACGTTTACATGCACAGAATAAACATTATCGGATTTCTGGAGTTACCAGATTATTCACGTGGTCATGTATACAGCATAGTCCGATAACCTTTATCGGATAAAGGCCTTTATCGGTTTATGAGAAATCCGATTAACACAGCTTGGTTTTTGACCAATAATCCGTTTTCTTCGGCGCATGTATACGTCGCTTTGGATAAAAGCGTCTGCCAAATGCCCTAAATGTAAATGTAAATGTATACGTTAATCAGGTTTCTTTTCGTTCTTTTACATCTGCGCATGTGTGAACGGATGTACCAGCCGCCGTAAAACAACAAGAAGAAGAAGAAGAAACTGATGTAGACTGGACGCGTGCGGATGCAGTCACGCCAACTTAGCGACTTTGTCGCTATATTTAGCGAGTATTCAGACCTTAGCTTACCTCTAGCGACTCTTTTTCAAAAAAGCGACTAGCGACAAATCTAGCGACTTTTTCTGGTGTTATTGGAGACTTTTGGCGACTCTGACGTGAAAGCTCGTATCGTTCTTACTCTTGTCAACGAGCAGCGGGCGGGTGCTGCCGCGGGTGCTGCCCCCCCCCTCCCCCTCCCCCTCCCCCCCTCCCCCTCCCCCATCCCAAAGCACTCACAGGCGGCCCAGTCGTGTCCTCGCGCAGCAGTCCCTCCCAGCTGCAGTCCCTCCCAGCTGCAGTCAGAGCACGAGACGTTCACCCAGACTGTAGCCGCCGCTGGCTGATCAGGGCGGGATGTAAATGTAACAAAAAAAACGAAGTAACTCCGCCAGTGTCTCTTTTGGGTCAGTTTTGCCGGTCCCAAGCCCAACGTCATGAAAGAAATCCAACTAATCGACTGAATCATGTAAACCTGGGTTTTCAGTTATCTGATTACTGAAGTGCATGTAAACGCATCAAATCAGATTATTACCATTACCTGATTATTCCCAGTTATCGGATTATTGTGTGCATGTAAACGTACTCATTATTAGAATTAAAACTGTTTGATGTGGGGCCTACATTTGACACAAATGTACATGTGGTTTATATCATTAGCATTTAAATTGACTATAAAACCACTTTAGCTGCCCACAGTAAATTCATGGAGTGTGTGTGTGTGGGTGTGTGCACGTGTGTGTGTGTGTGTGTGTGTGTGTGTGTGTGTTTGTGCACACGTGTGTGTGTGCACACGTGTGTGTGTGCACATGTGCGTGTGCTTGTATGTGTGTGCGCATGTGTGGTGATGCCCACGCCCGTGCCCGTGTGTTTCCCGTTACCAAGGACATTGTTTACGCTGTCACGTAAAGTTACGTGACAGCGTAAACATCAATCTCCATGGCGACATCAGAACACTAGCCAATCACAGTGCGCGACAAAATATGATGACGTCCGCAGCACAAGAACATTCTCCAGGTGTGCGACATGAAAGGAAAGTGTCCCGCCATCCTCACCCCCACCTTTGCGACCTCTTTCTTGCCTCCCACCCCCACCCCCCCATAGCGGTGTCCTGCGGGGCCCCCAAGGCCCCGGCCAACGGCGGGGTCCTGACCTCGGACTATTCGGTGGGGACCCGTGTCTCCTACTTCTGCAGCGACGGCTACCGGCTCTCCAGCAAGGAGTTGACGTCGGCTGTGTGCCAGCCGGACGGGACCTGGAGCAACCACAACAAGACCCCACGCTGCTCCGGTACGCTAAATAAACAAGATAGAAGATGAGATAAGAGTCAAAAGTCAAAGTGTTTTATTGTCACATGTTCTTCATAACACAGGCCCATTCTGAACAGTGATACTCTTGTGACATGACAGGTGACAGTACGCAAAAAAATAGGACAAAAAGATAAAATAGCAAGAAGAGAAATTGTTATAAATATATATATATACACACACATGAAAATATATGCCTATATACACACGTGTATATATATGTACATCGAGCGGCACAATATACATAAGACAGTACAATAACACAATATACATAATTAGGATCAATTAAATGTAATGTTATGTTGACTCCAGAAGTATTGATTGAACATTGATAAGATAAGATAGAACTTTATTAATCCCCAAGGAAATCCTTGTGCCAGAGGTTGCTCAAAAATGACAACAACATAAGAATAAAAACAATAGAATAATAAATGTAAAGTGTATACGCCGAATAGAATAACAATACCTCCCTAGTTAGTTAGGAGGTATAATAACTTCTAAATCCAGACATTTGAGGGGTTAAGCAAGGAAAGGCCTACATTGTTTACGACGAAATAAGGTCACACATAATAATACTGGCAATAATGACATTAAGCTTTTCATTATATTATTCTATCAAAGAAGGAATGATAACAAATCACGCAGTTGAGAACTCTGTGTGTCTGGCACAAGAAAACACATTATTACTTGGTGTTTCAAGGCCAGATTGTCCAATTTGCGACATTTCTTTGAGGGGCAAATCAACACTGGTGTTATAATTTTATGAACGAATGTGCAATAATAAATCAAGCAGTTGACAACAACTCGATATGTGTCCGACACAACAATACATGCACGATTGTAGTGCGTGTATTGCACTACAATACGAATAAAATTGTATTGGATTCGGTATTTAATTACTTAATTTGATGGATTTTGTCGGAGACATTAAATATATTTGGTTTGTTTCAGACAGATGGAACACACAAAATTATATCCACAATGATAAATTCAGTTTGACGTCTTTTGCTTCCTAATCTCAATAGCTCATTGAGAGCTTATTTATTTCTGTATTGACTCTTGTTTACATGCTGGAGTGCCACGGCATCTCGTTGTGATTTGAAAAGAAAAAAGTATTGAAGATCAAAATCTGAGATCTAATAGTGTGAAATGTTGTCCAATGTCCATTCTTTAGAACAACGCTTATCTGAAAGAAAAAGCTATTTTGTTTTGCAAGTGAATACTGTAAAACCGAAATTACCGTTGCGCGCTTCTAGCTCACATTTCATTTACCTTTTGAATTGTACAGTTATTTATAGGAATGAGTGAATTATAGCAAATCAAGCTGTTGAGAAGTCCAGCCATACGTGCATGGCCATGTGTCTCAGACAAAAACGCACATTTATTGTATTTTGGGTCCTCTGGTCCTCTGGTCCTCTACTAGTGGTGGTGTGTCCCAGCATCGGCTCCTTCTCCCTGGAGCACGGCCGCTGGCGCATCGTCAACGGCTCCCACTACGAGTACAAGACACGCATCGTGTTCACCTGCGACCCGGGCTACTACCGCCTCGGCCCCGCCCACATCGAGTGTCTGCCCAATGGCGCGTGGAGCTGGAGGAACGACCGGCCCCATTGCCAGAGTGCGTACCTGTGATGACAACTGTTTGGGGTTTTTTTTAACAGTTTTAATTTTTAAAAGGTTTTTTTTTTCAGTTTTTTTTGTTTTTTATTTTCTAATCTAAATGTGTTTGTTGTACAAACATATACAATTATACAAGTACAGAATGCAATGAAGTGCTTGGTTGCCTCCTTTCAGAAAGGAACGCAATACAATAATGCACAAAAAGAATAACAATATAAATATATATATATATAAGATGCAAAAAAATACGTACATGGGATTGAAGTCAAAATCAAATAAACAGAAATAAGAAAGACCAGAAACCTTTCAAGGATAATACCACAGAACAACCGTACATAAAAGGGCAATGAAAACACGTATTTATTAAAACAATATGTTTTTAATTGCAGTATATTGCAAGTAGAACGTGTTGTCTGATGCGCAATCCATCTGTATGTGTTTGTTTGTATTTATATCTTCATGCTACAGTCATCTCGTGCGGAGACCTCCCGTCTCCCACCAACGGGAGGAAGATCGGCACCCAGACGAGCTTCAGCGCCACCGCTATCTTCACCTGCGACGCCGGCTTCATGCTCGTGGGCTCCGCCGTGCGCGAGTGTCTCTCCTCCGGCCTGTGGAGCGGCAGCGAGACGCGGTGCCTGGGTACGTGTCTGTGGAATCTATGTATGTGTGTGTGTGTGTGTGTGTGTGTGTTGATGGCTGGTTTGACCTGTGTGCCTCAGTGAAGCAATGCACCACAGGCGTGCAGCCCCACCCACCCTACCACCCCGGACTCCAGCTGGGCCAGGTTGCTTGGAGGCTGCTTAAATCTATTGACCAAAAAGAACCCGAACATTTTATTTATGTTTTAAGTTTTATCCTCATAATCTGCGTCCTACAGTTATTATCTGATGTATGCCCTCTATGAAGTGTGCATTATTGCCATGTAATCTGCCTTAAATCACTCTCTTAAACCCTTTCTAACACTTTTCAAACATTCGGTATGAATAATATAAATTGTTGATTTTAAAATTCTTCCAAAATGTTCTTTGTGTCGTCCCCACGGCCTTTGATACAACATTCCCCAGACACCACTCGATCTCCGCCGATGACACTGCACACCGCACACAGCACGCTCTAAACACAGATTTTATTCGGGGGAAACACAAAAGCGCTACCTCCGATCACACGGCCGATCATCGCCGGAGCCGGAGACAGAGACAACGTTGTCAAACTCCCAGCTCACTCAACCTGTTGAATCTCTCCTTCAACAATGTGGCTCCCCTTTTGAACAGCAGCCTCCTCTGGGCCTTGTCCACATGTGTCCACACAGGTATTTATGAAAGCGTAGTGTAGCAGGGGCTTCTGCCACAAAACCACATGAAGTAGCTTTGTTCGGGGCTCCTCCAAGGGCGCAGGCAGTAGTGGTGTTGAAAGTTCGGTTTATTGTTACGTTTGTAGGATCATGAAATGACACAGCAGGTGGAACTTAGCTAGCACGCTAGTGCTCTCTCTGAGTGTGTGTGCTGGTGGCTGACTTAACCTGTGATGCACTGGTTAGACAATGCACTACAGGCTTGCAGCCCCACCCACTCCAGACTCTAACTGGGCCAGGTGAGGCTGTAGCCCCGCCCCCTCAGACTCTAACTGGACCAGGTTAGGCCAATTGAGGCGCATACCAAAACAGCGTTGCAGGTCACTGTGGGAAAAACTCAGTTGTCTGTGTCTTCTCCGTTTTCAGTGTGTTTGTGTGGACTGGAGGTTTTTGCCGAACAGTGATGATGATGATCATGAGCTCCTGAGTCTAAATCTTCATCCAAATCCTCCATCCAAACACATTTTATGTGATGTTTTGGCCGCCCAAGAAGAAGCCCGTCAATGTGCACGCTCCTAATGTTCTCCTGTGGTGTGACATGAGCATTGTATTGCCACCTACTGGCCCGGCTGGCCTGGCATGTGTATGTGTTTGAAATAATTTTTTGCGCTTGTGGACGGAATTTGTTTGAAAACTGAGGAAGATAAAACACCTTTTCAGAAAAACCTCTATACCTGTGGACACAGCCTTGATATGTGAATAAATCCTGGGCATAAAACACATAAACTACGCAGGTAATATTAGTTATTACAATTTTCTCCCCCACTACACTACCGAATGACACATTCATATCCAGTTAATGCTGACAGAACTGTGAGCAAGAATAGATTTCTGATTGTTATTAATGGGGTCTATCAAAAAGCTGGCGAGCCAAAAGATGTACTGGTTCTGAGAAATTTGATATTGACGACTTGGGTATAATTAAAAGAGAAATAATGATGGGAAGTGTGTGTGTGTGTGTGTGTGTGTGTGTGTGTGTGTGTGTGTGAAGATGTTATGTACTTCAAAGAGGTCCAGGTGGAGTCTGGAGAGCGGAGTGGAATCTCGTTTGATTCAAAACGCATCAGTTTGAGTTTCTTAATGCCTCGCTCTCCACTGATTCAAAAAGCCTTGCCAACGCAATGCAGACACACACACACACACACACACGCACACACACGCGCACACATACACAGACACATACACACACCGAATGCAGACAGACACATACACAGAGACACACACACACACACAACGCGCAACCACGCTAACGAACGCACATGCACAAGATGTGCAGACGCTATTCATTTGACGTGCTTAATTGTGAGCGTGCAGAAGGCTTGCAGGAGGGGAGTCAAGGTGAATCTGTCTCTATTAGGCGGGGTTTGAAACGTGGGCCGCCCTGTGCCCCCACCACGCTTTGCTGAATAAGAATTAAACGGCTTGCTAACAGCTAGCGACGTAGCCGTCAACCCGCACTGTGTCGCCAACGCTGCGCTGCAGTCATTAGCAGCTGGGACCGGTGAACACACACAGGGGCTGCATGTTGAGGACGACTCGGTGACTGGAAATCAAAGTGAGACATCAAAGGGTCGTGTCTGTTTACACACTTGCTTGAATGTTAACATACTGTAGTAACATACTCTCTCTCGCTCTCGCTCTCTCGCTCTCTACCTGTGTCTCTGTCTCTCTCCCACCCACTCTTGCTCTCTCTCTCACTCTCTCTCTCTCTTTCTCTCTCTCTCTCTCTCTCCCTCTCTTCCCCTTCATCTCCCCCTCTCTCTATCTCACTCTCTCTCACACTCTCTCTTTCTCTCTCTCTTTTTCTCCTGCTCTTTCTCGCTCTCTCTCTGTCTCACTCCACCCCTCTCACTCAATTCCTCTCCTTCTTCCTCTCTTCCTCTCTCTCTCTCTCTCTCTCTCTCTCTCTCTCTCTCGTCCTGTCTCTGTCTCTGTCTCTCTCCCTGTCTCTCTCTGTATCTCTCTGTCTCTGTTCCTCTCTCTTCCTGTCTCTCTCTATGTCTCTCTGTCTCTGTGTGGTCCGTCCAGCCGGTCACTGTGGGATCCCGGACAGCATTGTGAACGGTCAGGTGATCGGGGACAACTTTGGCTACCGGGACACGGTGGTGTACCAGTGTCTGCCCGGCTTCAGGCTCATCGGCTCCTCCGTCAGGATCTGTCTCCAGGACAACCAGTGGTCCGGGCAACTTCCTGTGTGCATACGTAAGTACACAGCCCCCACACACACACACACACACGCGCGCATGTGCGCACACACATGCGCACACACTGACACACACGCAAGCGTGCACACGCTGAAACACACAGACACACACACTCACACACACTCACACACACGTGACACACACCCCCGACTCAATCAAGAGAGACCCCTACCCTTCCTTAATAACGTGTGTCTGAAGTCACGTTGATAGATGCGTATGCAGAAATGAACAGTATATTAATCTAATCAATAATCGTAAAAAATCGCAGCAAAAAAGTGTCACATGACAGTCTAGGACATCTGGTAAACCCTGCTGGTCGCTAAGAGGACTGGCAACCCTGCAGCCCTGGCAACGCTAATGCTAATGCTATCGCCCTTTCCTGCTCTTTCTCTGCCGGTGTTCCATCCATTTTTTTTTTTATTGTTCTTTTTGTCAGACTTGGAACAGAAATACAAGTCTGAGCGGCATTTTTTTATGACGGCGGCTCGCAGAGAAAAATAATAGAATCGTAATTGCAGTCCCATGGTGGTCCACGTGTGTGTGTGTGTGTGTGTGGCAGTTGGTAACAATATGGCTCAGAGGGTCTACGTCAAATTGAGGGTAATTTTCCCAAAATGCAGTGTTCTAAACTCATTTCACGTCTCCGTCCCTTTCCGTTCATTTTCTATTTCAATCAAATTGCGAGAGACCACTGTCCGGTTAACCGATGTATTTGATGGCATCCACACACCACCCCCACCCCCCACCCCCCTTGAGAACATGCGTCACTCAACATTAAGCCAGCAGCTAAGCCCCTCCCCCTCTATGAGATGGTTATCGCTGTGGGTTTAGCCCCGGGGTAAACTTGATACAGGCGCCATTGTAGCGGCGACATTTAATCAGTGTGATAGCCGATTAAGGCCGAATAATAATTATCTTAATGGAAATAGGCGTATCATTTTAATTATGTGTATGTACGAGCGTGGGTGGGTGGGTGTGTGTGTGTGTGTGTGTGTGTGTGTGTGTGTGTGTGTGTGTGGCTGCATGCACGTGTGTGTGTGTGTGTGTGTGTGTGTCTGTACGTGTGTGTGTGTGTGTGTGTGTGTGTGTGTGTGCATGTGGCTGCATGCACATGTGTGTGTGCGTGCATGTGGCTGCGTGCACGTGTGCATGCGTGTTTGTGTGGTGTGAGGGTGTGTGTGCCTGTGTGCATGCACGTGTGTGCGTGTCCGTGCGTGTGTGTGTGCACGTATGTGTGTGTGTGTGTGTGTGTGTGTGTGTGTGTGTGTGTGTGCGCGCGCATGTGTGTGTGTGCACGTATGTGTGTGTGCATGTGTGTGTGTGCATGTGGCTGTGTGCATGCGTGTCTGTGTGGTGTGAGGGCGTACGTGCCTGTGTGCATGCACGTGTGTGCGTGCACTAAGTGTGTGTGTGTATAAGTCTAGCGTAGTGTAGGTGACATGAACAGCTCTGCTCGGAGGTCACTAATTAAGGACCCTCTGACAGCTAGAGGCTAACAGTGAAAAATCTGACAAATGTTCACCTTCTGAATGTGTTTCAGGCCACGTGGGCGTGTCCGTGTGCGTGTGTTAGCAGGACATACGACATCTCCAGCCAACAGAACCAAGCCGTGTTTTGCATTAGGAGAAACGGACGAAATGTACGACTTTGTTTTGACAAATGGCGCCCGCGGGATGAAAATGATGGCGCACTCGCTGGCACGCGTGTCAGCTGCAGAGCGAGGGGGGATAGTTTAATAGTACATATAGATTTGTTATCTACGCGTCCTTTGACTGCTCTTCAACCACGATGCAAAATGTCACCACGTAGCTAAGAATGCTAACTAGCGCTCTGTATTACTTTAAGCATTGTGCGTCGCTAGCTAGCGGATGTAGCACAATACATATATCTGTATTGTTTAGCATATTGTATGTTCTTAGATGTTGGTAATGCACTCAGAATGGCACTTCTGCTCTTATCCCAGATATTATGCAGGCAACCTAGTAATTATGAAACTCATTCTATTAACCTTGCAACTATGAATGCTTGAAACCAGCTCTATTCTTATCTTTATGTACCACAACGATATATTGCTGTCACTGCTGTTTCTACAAATGTACTCTTTTCTAGTCACTTTGGATAAAAGCGTCTGCCAAATGCCCTAAATGTAAATGTAAATATATATGCGTGCTGCATATAGACAAGAGTTTTTACAAAATGGCGCCTGTGTCTGTGTGTGTGTTTGTGTGTGTGTGTGTGTGTGTTTGTGTGCGTGCGTGTGCGTGTGTGTGTGTGTGTGTGTGTTGAGCGTCACATGCTGGGCTTGGCTTTTCCCACCGAGGTTATTCACACAAAAAGTTATTGAAGGAAATCATTTCGGAAACAAAATGATGCTGTAATTATGGAGATGATAGGCTCTTGTTTGGAAACGCAAACACAGAATGATGATGAGGGGGACGGTGTGTGTGTGTGTGACAAAGTGAGATAGAGAGAGAGAGAGAGCGAGTGACAAGAGCGATTGGGTTTGTTTGTAGATCTGTGCCCCCTGGTTATGCTGACGGTGTGGGATAAATTTGTATCTCGGGCAAACAAACAAACTCCTCTGATTTCCAGCGATCAACTGTAAAAGACCTTGCCTTCCCCCACCTCCTCCCCCGGTCTATCCCTGCCTCCCCCGTCTCCCCCCCCCCGCTCTCCCGCCCTCTTCTCATCTCCTTTTTTTTATCCTGTTCTTCCTCTATTCCATTTCCACGTTCACCTCCTCCTCTGCTCCCCACTTCCTCCTCTCCTCCTCTTTGTCCTCACCTCCAGCTCAACAAACATGCTCTCCTCCTGCTCCTCCTCCTCCTCATCCTCCTCTTCCTTCTGCTCCTCTGCCTCCTCCTCCTTCTCTTCCTCCTCCTCCTCCTCCTCCTCCTTCGTGAATCTTGTGACGGGAGACAAAAGGCAAGAAGTTAAGAGAGTGCGACGGAGTGACAGAACAAAAACAGACTAAAAAGTAAAAAGTGATGTTGCCATGGAGACGTGAGCAGAAAGCGATACTATATTCGTATATATATGAATATATTCGTAAACTGTATATACTTACTTCTACCTACACAGTTACACATAAGTTACACACAGTTACTGTAAGATATGCCGGTAAGCAGTACGACTGATAGCCACCGATACTACCGATCAATATCCATAATCAATATGATGTCTCACCCCTCCTTTGCAGCCATCAGCTGCGGACACCCAGGAAGCCCCATATACGGGCGCACGGTGGGAAACGGCTTCAACCTCAACGACGTGGTCAGCTTCGTGTGCAACCGCGGCTACGAGATGGAGGGGCCCGCACGCGCTCAGTGCCAGGCCAACCGTCAGTGGAGCCACCCGCCCCCAACGTGTAAAGGTGGGGAGAAAAGTTAAGTCTGTTCACCCCTAACCTTGTCCCGAATGATTAAGCCCCTCCCCCCCCCCCCCCATTCCCTTAACATGCCATGATACCCACCCCCCGCCCCCCGCCCCCGCCCCTTCCCATTCCCCCATTATTTTCTCTTCAGGATGACTTAAAAAGAAAATGCCGGAGTCTATAAATTATTCAGGTCCCTTCTTCCTGTGGATCTATTCATTCTATCAAACAAGTGGAACAACGGAAAAGTGCATTGTACTGACACACACACACACAGACACACACACACACACACACACACACAGACACACACACACACACACAACAGCGGCCTAAATTGTAAAAGTAAATCAAATTGTCACGCGAAATGAGAAATCCGGGGGCTTGGAAAACAAAACAAAAAAATGGAGGGAAAAAAAACGAGGAAAATAAAAGGCCGATGATGACTCCGAAGACTCGGAGAGCAAAAAAACATCCTCCATTTAGAGGAATCCTTTCGCATCGCATGTTCTAACCCTCTGCCTAATTGTCCCGATCTCCCTCTCCCTGCTTTCCCCTTCACACCGAAGTGAATGCGTGTCGGGTTAATACCCCCTAATGCTCTCTCTCTCTCTCTCTCTCTCTCTCTCTCTCTCTCGAGTGCCCTTGAACAAGGCACTGGCCTGGATTCGCTCTCTCGATATCGCTTAAGGCCAGAGGATACACTGAAAACCCCTCATGCTAGAAGTGTGTTTTTATACACTGTGTGCCGTTGTAGGATGCTATGATCGCTATCCCATTAGCATGCCACGGATTTGATGGCTCCTCTCTCTAATGTGCTTTAGATTAACTGAAAAAGAGACGAGAGAAATGGCCCTAGCTGGTTCATACCAAATAACACATGTCTTTCAATCTGTGTTTGTGTGTTTGTACATGTGCACACGTGTGTCTCTGTGTGTCTCTCTGTGTTTGTGTGTGTTGTGTCTCTGTGTGTGTGTCTCCTGTGTGTCCCTCTCCCCCTGTTGTGTGTAGTGGTGAATTGTTCCGACCCGGGCATTCCCGCGAATTCCATCCGCCAGAGCAAAATCGAGTACGGCAACTTCACGTTCGGCACGGTGGTGTTCTACGACTGCAACCCCGGGCTACTACCTGTTTGGCTCACCTGTGCTCACCTGCCAGCCCACCGGCCAATGGGACAAGCCGCTGCCCGAGTGCATAGGTGAGCACAAAATGGTCGCTGTTTTCCACATGTCCACACAGTCGGTCAAATGTTCTTTTCAGCACGATAATTCAGTTCACAGACACATTTGTGAACATCGGTGTGTTGGGAGCATTCTAGATCCAGGACATTGTATCTCAAGTGTTTGGAGTGATCACTACTTTATGATCAATTCTACCTTTTTAACGAATGAGGTACCTTTATGTACTTTTTAGCATACTGTCACCTGCCATGTCACGAGAGTTTCACTGTCCAGAATGGCCCTGTGTTATGACGACCATGTGACAATAAAACACTTTGACTTTGAGATTTTACATTTACATTTAGGGCATTTGGCAGACGCTTTTATCCAAAGCAACTTACAAAGAGATGTTTGTGTATTATGAATTAGGTATTTATGTACATACAAGGCATATATATATACACGGTATATACAGTATATACAGTATATATAATGTGATGTTTAATACCCGGTTGTGGACATTGGCATTATCATATATATCCCCCACATTTAACCTATACATTAATCGAACACAATGTACATATATATATATATATATCTATATATATATATACATTACTGTCATATGACTGTATAAGATAATTCTTGTGCCAGAGGTTGCATCGCAGTAGAATAAACAGTAGAGAAATAACAATAGAATAATAAAATTTGTAAATAACAAATGTACAAATATTCCGTGAGTCTAAATGTAAAACTATCGGTAAGATATCAGTCAGTCAATCAGCCAAGTTGGCAATAGTATTGAGAAGTAGTAGTGAGAAGTATTATTGCACATGAGAAATATTGCATGTATCTTAAGCGAATGGACAGATGGATACTTCATGTATATTACATGGTACTTCCCTCTACGCCCTCCCCCCCCCCCTCCCAGTGGTGGACTGCGGGCACCCTGGCTCCCCACCCAACGGCCTGCTGAGCGGGGACAAGTTCACCTTCGGCTCCACGGTGCGCTACTCGTGCTCCGGCGGGCGCCAGCTGAAGGGGGAGGCGTCCCGCAGCTGCCAGCTCAACGGGCTGTGGAGCGCGCCCATGCCCTTCTGCTCAGGTAACCCCGTAGCTTCACCCACCCCCACCACTACCGTCGCCCCCTGTGGACACTATGCTGTACTACACGTTATATTTACCTTAACGTTTAACCCCACTGATCGCCACCAGAGGGGTTAGAGGGTGAGGTGGGTGTGGGGTCAGAGGGTGAGGTGGGCGTGGGCATGGGGGATAAGATGTTGTGGGTGTTGACATGGAGGAAGTGTGTGATAATGCAGTCGAGTGTGGAGACCCCCCCCGCGCCCGCCTTGTAACTCACACGCCCTTCACCACCCATTGGTCGGGATGAGGGGGTAGAGAGGAGTGAGGGAGGATGGGATGGAGGGGAGGAAGGGATGGGAGGGAGGGGAGGATTGCTGGATGGAAATAGTGGGTTGAATAATGACCAGCATGAACTGGTGGTCTAGAATGCAAATGTCTGGAACAGAAAATAGAAATCAGGAAGTATTCCACCCGGGGCTCTGCCGCTGGAAGCACCTCTCCCGTGACAATTTATTTATTTTGTTGTTTTGTTCTATCAGGCTTGTACATGGGAATGTCACAGCGCAAATGACCACCTCCATTTTGGAAGCATCGGAGCATGAAATGTTGCTTATTGTGTTGCGTGGGTTGTAATGTTGTTTTTTTCATTGGTCATTGTTTTGTAATTAATGTTGAAATGATTTGTCGCGATGAGACATTATGTGTTTGTGTGTTTGAAACGTCTCTCATGTGAGACGGTGTGGCAACACAATGCTTTTATTAGCCTCGGTCGTGGCATATTTGTGTAGATTAAGGACTACTACAACTCCCTGGAGTACTCTCAACATGGCGGCAGCAACCCCCCACAAAAAATTCCATGATGCATTGTGATGTACAAGCCCTATAACTTCTTCTTTATCGGCACGGTGCTGCCCTGCGTGGATATTTGCTACATGATCTCCACCGGAGAGGAGACAAAAAGACAAAAAAAAAAGACTATTTTTCAAACCTTGAAACAAGGATGAAAGATGGGTTCGAACGGTGGACGGGGGGGGGGTGGTGAGGGGAGGGTGGTGAGGGGAGGGGAGGGAGGCGAGGGGAGCGGTGATAAAATATGAGGGGAATAGTAATAAATATGGGTTGCCAGTGGTAGTGCTAAAGGTTAGCGGAGAAGGAAAAAGGATTCATGGATGAAACGACAGCGAGTGCGTGCAGGGAACGAGAGAGAGAGAGAGAGAGAGAGAGAGAGAGAGGAGAGAGAGAGAGAGAGAAACCCCTGTCAACCGGGCCGGGACATCCTCCCCGTGACCTTCCACCAGTGGATGGGTCGAAAAATATATATATTTCATTGTACTACAGACAGAATACACGGGGCGAGAGAGAGGGGGGGAGGGGGCGGGGGGGTTGTACTAGCGATGCACAAACACAACTGCTTTAGCCTAATTAACCTTTCGCCGAATCGCTGCAGAGGGTGTACGGAGTTAAGCGTGGCCGGGAGCACACACTAGCACGCTAGGCTGCTGATTGACGGCGTCTCACGCACAGGGGTAAACGGGGCGAGGGGCACAGGAGGGCTTCTACGGGCGATTTGTTATACGGCCGTTAAAAAATGCAAGAAAGTTTGAGCGTGGCGAGAGGATTTATTGATTCGGAGGCTCAAGCCGGGAAAACGAGAGAAAAAACACACAACTGTCAGAAGCAGTGAAAATCCGTTTTGGGAGTCCTGCTATGCTAGCATGATTCTGAAGAATAGGAGCCGCGCGCAATATTTGGCATTCATAAACAAGGTGTCAAAAACCCAGGACTGCTGATGAATTTGGCCAGGCGCGCAAATTTGGTTCCCCAACCCCCCCCACTGCCGGTAAACCCTGGAGACTCGTGTGAGGGCAGGATCGAGCCTTTTCCGGCAGGGATTCTGTCCAAGCAGTGTTGTTCACAGTGATTTGGCCGGGGAATAGCCGCTGGGCCGAGTTAAGGGTAATAACGCAGAAACAATGGATGAGTCCGTGCTGCCACAGCTGTAATAGTTCTGTAAATAGAGTTCAGCTCTTCGCTCGCTAACAAACAGGTCAATATCTCAGCCCCGGCCTGGGCCCGGGCCGCTGATAGGAAAAGTGTTCCTCGCTTCAAAAACTCATCTCTGCAATGTCTAAACTCATCCCGCCTGCCCCCCTCCCCGCAATACCCATAGCTTACCACCGGTGTCGGTCACGGTGGACGACGCCAAGACAGACACATAAACTCCCACCGCCTCGTTATGTGTGTAGTTTTGGTTGACGGGTGGTGGTACCGGCCCTAGGGTGATTCACTGGCTGGTGCTCCTCCTGCATGGAGCGCTGCCTGCTCACTGGCGCCACCACCGGGCAGCGCCAGGCCAACGCAACCTGGTCGTCCGGTCCGTACAGCCCAACTGCACCAGTGCAATTTACAATATATTCCTACATGTCAGTTTGAGTCATATCTCAGTGTTGAGTATTCTGACTAAAGTGTGGAGATAGATCAACCATAACAATAGATGTGCTCACAATTGTAACGATAAACATACAAACAATTCTACCAATAGCTGTACTAGCAAGTCTAACAATAGACAGACGTACAGACAACGATAACGATAAACGTACTCACAGCTCTAACGACGGATGCACTAGCAGTAGATGCACCACGACAATTGCAATGGTCAATTAAATTGTAGTCGCAGTTCCCTCGACAATCGGAGTCCACTCTGAACTGTTGTCAGTGTCTCTCAGAGCACGTTTGCTCCTGTAGCATTGGCAGTGCTGTGCCACGTACTTTGCCCGTTGGTATTTCAGTACTGTTCCCCCGGTGGCCTGAACCCCTGTTCTTTTGGCGGCAGTGGCCTTTTTTGTAGTCGACCTGCTCCCACCGTTTGTCCGTTGTGTGGCCTGCCTACCTATCCTGCCAGGTCGCGGTGACATTCACAAACTAACCGTGCGCTAAAGCACTCGCCGGTGTGTGTGTGTGTGTGTGTGTTTGTTAGCCAAGGTCAGGCCTTTACTCTTTTTTTTTTTTCGGCGATGGTGTAAACCAGTTGAGTTGTTGTGTTCCAGGTGTGTATTGGTTCCCAGTTGAGTGTTGAGTTCCAGGTGTGTGTTGGTTCCCAGTTGAGTGTTGTGTTCCAGGTGTGTGTCGGTTCCTAGTTGAGTTTTTGAGTTCCAGATTCGTGTTGCTTCCCAGTTGAGTGTTGAGTTCCAGGTGTGTGTCGGTTCCGAGTTGAGTTGTTGAGATCCAGGTGTGTGTTGGTTCCTAGTTTAGTTGTTGAGATCCAGATGTGTGTTGGTTCCCAGTTGAGTGTTGTGTTCCAGGTGTGTGTTGAGTGTTGTATTCCAGGTGTGTGTTGGATCCCGGTCCGTGTTTACACACATGCACGCATGCACAGACACGCACATATATAAGCAAAGCAAAGTCTTCACTTTTAGACAAACACACACATTGCACAGTCACAGCTACACACTGTTGTTCTATCTATCTATCCATCTAGCTAGCTATTTGTCTGTCTACATGTCTGTCTGATACAATTTTTTCGAGGTGGGTCTGATTAATTTCAATATGTCCGCTCACCCTAGCTGACACTACAAAACAAAATCTGAGTGTGTTCCCGAGTCCAGAGTACACAAGGTATTCTATCAACGGTGTGTGTGTGTGTCTGTGTGTGTGTGTCTGTGTGTGTGTGTGTGTGTGTGTGTGTGTATGCAACTGATTAGTCATTCCAAAGTCACCTCAGGGAAACCAGGAGATTAGTTTGCCCACCGTTCTATCCCTCCCGATCTGCCCACACACACACACACACACACACACACACACACACACACACACACACACACACACACACACACACACACACACACACACACACACACACACACACACACACACACACACACACACACACACACATGCTGACACACCCCAGTGGCACACAGCTGATTAGTTACACTGAGGCTGTATCATGACTTTGGAGTGTGTGTGTGTGTGTGTGTGTGTGTGTGTGTCTCTGTATGTACTGTGTGTGCTTCATTTGTACAGGAATATTGTAATGCATTGTATGCATTACAATATTCCTGTGTGTGTGTGTCTGTGTCTGTAGGTATGTGTGTTTGTTGGTGTGTATGTGTGTTTGTGTGTGTGTGTGTGTGTGTGTTGGCGTGTGTGTGTGAGAACATTATAATGCATTGTATGTGCTGGTGTTGCTTGTGTGTGTGCGTGTGTGTGTGTGTGTGTTTGTGTGTGTCTGTCTGTCTGTCTGTATGTAGGTGTGTGTGTGTGTCTGTCTGTCTGTATGTAGGTGTGTGTGTGTACGTGTGTGTGTAGGTGTGTCTGTGTGTACGTGTGTGTGTGTAGGTGTGTCTGTGTGTCTGTGTTTGTGTGTGTTGATGTATGTGTCTGTATGTTGGTGTGTGTGTGTGTGTGTGTGTGTGTGTGTGTGTGTGTCCTCTATTCGACCAGTTGTTTGAAGAGTTAGTATTCCTGGAGCGGAGAGGGACAACGTGAATCTCTATTTATCTGTTGCCGTGACGTTAATGCCATTTAGCCGTTTCCACGGTGATGTATGTGCGCCATGTTTCACGCCCTCGTCTTTGTTTGTTTATTGTACACAAAGACAGTGTTGCACAGTTTCCACAGCTGCCAGGAGGTTTACCATAAATAATCAATAGCCACGGAAGATGAATGGAAAACAACGTGAACGGAAAATAATTGATTAGTGTTTTACAAAACGCCAGTTTCATACATTCTTCAAAAATACGGCGTTTCACTTCCCGAACTCCAAGGGAATGTTTACAACGTGGTGGCGGCGGTGAAACCTCTAAATGATGGCAAAGAATGTCCTGTCCTCTGAGTAAATGCATTCCTGAAGACCAGCTACAAATGTACCCTTTAGCATACTGTAGATGTATTGGCAATAAAGTAAATATGTTTATTTCTGTGCATGTAGGCGTGTGTGTGAGTGTGTGTTTTATGCATTAGGTGTGTGTGTGTGCGTGTGTGTGTGTGTGTGTCTATAGGGAATATATATGCGTGCGTTCCCCAGCGTGTGCTTTGTCTGTCACGCAACGTTTGCTGACTTGGCGACTTCTGCAAGGGCAGAAACTAAGGCGCCCCCCACACACACACACACACACACACACACACAGCTATACAGTCCTATCCTGGCATATGCACGCATTCAATTCACAAGCAACCATTTATCTGTTATGGAGCCCAATGATGTCAGTGTGCCATTTAGAAAGTGTGTGTGTGTGTGTGTGTGTTTGTGTGTAGGTGCGTGCGTGTGTCTGCGTGTGTGTGTGTGTGCGTGTTAGGACACCAAAGTCTAACACCTTTCTCCGAGTGAACGCCCTTTCCCTCAGACGTTCCCCCTAGCTCTCTCTCTCTCTCTCTCCCTCCCTCCCTCTCTCTCACTCTCTCTCCATGTTGCAGCTCCTCTTGTGTTGAATTGATTTCCGACCAATGGGATGATGTTTCTAATGTGTCGGTTCAAGCCACTGAGGATCCCGTATGTCTCTGATGATCTTTGTGGTAAATGCTGTCATCTGACTTGTGTGGTTGTTGTTCCTCCAGGGGACACCACGGGCTCCTGCGGTGACCCGGGCGTCCCCTCCCAGGGCACCCGGGAACAGACGGACTTCCGGATCCGCTCCAAGGTGTTCTTCAGCTGCTCCGAGGGCTACGATCTGATCGGCTCCCCGGAGAGGATGTGCTTCCCCAACGGCACCTGGTCCGGAACGCAGCCCTTCTGCAAACGTAAGTCGAGGAATTTCGAATCTTGAATCTACCTTCCTGGATGTCCAATCAAATATCCACCACCTGCACACACCTGGGTGGTGAAAGCACAGCAGAAGGGAGGGGGCGGGGTTACGCAGAGTACTGCCCGAGCTAGGGGTCGTCGAAAGGTACTGGATTCGATCCCTGATGTTTGGGGATCCTGGATGCCACCCCTCTCTCCCTGCTCCTTGCTAACGTGTATCTGAGTTCACTGTAAGTCCTTTTAAGACCTTTTAAGGAAGCGTGTCAAACTACTAACAGAAATCTAATTGCCGTTTTGCGGGCTGTCTAGAGATGAGAGTGCAGCTGCAGAGAGTTGGGAGCAGAGAGTGTGATCTAGACTGTAGATGGACTCCCTCATGTTGCCACCGGGGGCGTCTGAAACACCAGGGAGGGAGGCGGGGCGTGTCCGTGACTCTTAACAGGATCTTAGACTACAAGCGCATTCTGGTGTTGAGTCTGATCCTGAAGCCCACTGAGATGAACAAGACTCACTCTCTCTGTCTGTCTCCATCTCTCTTTCTTTCTTTCTCTCTCTCTCTCTCTCTCTCTCTCTCTCTCTCTCTCTCTCTCTCTCTCTCTCTCTCTCTCTCTCTCTCTCTCTCTCTCTCTCCCTCTCTCCCTCTCTCCCTCCCTCTCTCTCTCTCCCCCCAGCGATCCAGTGTGGTAACCCTGGGACGCCCAGCAACGGCCGAGTCTTCCGTCTGGACGGGACTACCTTCTCCCACTCGGTCATCTACTCCTGCATGGACGGCTACCTGCTCACTGGTGCCACCACCCGGCAGTGCCAGGCCAACGCAACCTGGTCGAGTGTACAGCCCAACTGCACGAGTATGATTTATATTACTGTTATCAAGTATTTTTTCATAGATAGACAAACTAACAATTCTACCAATAGACGGACGAGCAAGTCTAACGATAGATCGGGTTATACACAATTCTAACGATAGACGTACTCACAGCTCTACCGATAGATGCACTAACAGTAGATGCACCAACAATTGTAATGTGAAATGTAGCAGAAATTCTAAATAATTAGAGTTATTATACAGTTATTAGTTATTATAGTCTCTAAGCGGACATGATTTGCTCCTGTATAATTTGTTGTGTTATGCTATGCACTCGGCCATTTTCACCCTCCATCATTAGTCCGATAAAAATCTTTATTTAGATTTCTATTTGCCCATTAATTATTTGACTGAAGTCAGATCGAGTCGTCATTGACACAGCGTGTTTGCTATGGATTTTCTCCCCCAGCTGTTTGGCTAAGAGTTTGTGAATCTTCCTAATCACCCATCTTAATTAATGTATGCAATGATTATGTTGGTTAGCCGTGACTAATTCCGGCTACTGGAATTGTCTTATTAAGCACTCCGCTGTCCCATAAAACACTTTTAAAGGACATCGTCTATTTCATCTGGGTTGTTTGTATTTACGTTATGGCAGACATCCTGAAGTAAGCGAGAATTAGGCTCGCTAGCACCAGGCTGTTGGTCTCGCTAGCATCAGGCTATCAGTCTAGCTAGCACCAGGCTGTTGGTCTCGCTAGCATCAGGCTATCAGTCTAGCTAGCACCAGGCTGTTGGTCTCGCTAGCATCAGGCTATCAGTCTAGCTAGCATAAGGCTATCAGTCTAGCTAGCACCAGGCTATCAGTCTAGCTAGCACCAGGCTATCAGTCTAGCTAGCATCATGCTGTTGGTCTAGCTAGCATCAGTCTATCCGTCTAGCTAGCATCAGGCTATCCGTCTAGCTAGCATCAGGCTATCCGTAGAACAATTATTGTGGCTTTTTGGAGCCTCATCTTTAGGAATATTAGTATCTGGTCAGTAGGACATTTTCCCATCATATTTCATGGTATATATTATGTGTAAATGGATCAGGATCCATTATAATTTGTGCTACCAGTATTTCAAATATAAACCTTTACACTCAGAGAATACAATATATACCTTTTTTCTGTGTTTGAGGCATTGAGCTCGAGATACAAAATGATCCAGAAGTGGTAACGGAGGTATCAAAAAATGGGCCAAGAAACCCAAATCCATTAATTTAAAATCGCTGAGTAAAAGTGTAACTTGTCAGGAAGTCCGTTTACACTGGATTAGCCCCCCCCCCCCCCCCCCCCCCCCACTATTAGCAGCCATTGGAGAGTGTCTGGTGTTGGTTTGAAGGCGTTTAAACTGCCTATTAGCCGATGAAGGACATCGGTCTCCAAGCACGGTCTGGAGAATCCTAATGCAGCTTCCACCGGTCCCTGGGTGCCCTCGGCCCGCCGCGGTTACCTTAGACGCTGCCAAGCAGTCGCTGCTCGGTTCTGTCTGCCGGAGAACAACAATGGTGGTAAAAATAGGACAGAAATCGAACGCCATCGGGGTTTTTCTCTCTGCTGTGCCTATTCCATCCCAGGTGTTCTAAATACGTTGCATGGACGCACCTTGTGGTCATGTGTTAATTACGCGCTTGTAAATGGCATTATGTGTTTGACCTATTTGCATTCAGTCCTTTTTTGACCTACTTTTAATGTGCGTCACCAACAGAATTCAGGAGAGTGTGGATTTACCTCTTCATTGGAAGAAGTTTTGGATGAGACATTTGGACGTGAAAAATATCTATAGCCAATATCACACTTGGAAATGGCTCCACCAGAACATGATTTTGAAACGATCATCAACCTCTCTGTTCATCGCCTCGAGAAAAATCACATAAACCAGAGAGAAAATAACCAAATCATCTTCCAACAGACACATCCAGCGATCATCAAGTAAAAAAAATCTGTTACACCGTGAACATAGCCATCATTCACCTAGCGGCCATTTGGGTTCCATCTTGGCTTTAAAGTGAATGCAGAGTTCCCCTCGCCAAGCTAGCACTTAGAACCAAAATGGCCGTGAGATGATTGAGGCCCAGAGCAACTCATCATCCCTCCCTCTCTCCCCTCGACCACAGTGATCAACTGTGGGGACCCGGGCGTCCCAGCCAATGGCCTTCGCTACGGAGAGGACTTTGTGATCAGCCAGAACGTTAGCTTCCAGTGCCAGCCGGGCTACACCATGGAGGAGGACGGCTCTCCCGTCCGCACGTGCACCCAGAACGGGACGTGGAGTGGCTCTATGCTCATATGTACCGGTAAGTAAGAGTTATCGCCACGTTTAGGTTGAATTTGCTGAAGTACTAGCAACCTAAATGTTTTCATTAAACATGTGTTATTGTGCACCAATATTTGCCATTTGAAATTAGCTTTGAGACCATCTTTTTGCAGTTTTGAGACGACAAACGTTGAATTAAACGCATATAGTTTCTGACACTTTAGATAAGAATAGCACAGCAACTATTACGCTAGCATGTGTATTTTTTCCTTGTAGGAAGTGTAGGAATCTCTCCTGAATCCCATGTCAATGGAACGCACCATAAGGCTGAAACTTCTTCTTCTCCTTCTTGTCCCGGCGGCTGCCTCTCTAGCTGTGACGTGCGCAGCGCCCCCTGCCATCAGCAACGGCGCGCTGCAGGGCAGCGACTTTGAGTGGGGCAGCAGCGTGAGCTACAGCTGTTCGCCGGGCTACGAGCTCTCCTTCCCCGCCGTGCTCACCTGCGTGGCCAACGGCACCTGGAGCGGCATGCTGCCACAGTGCTTGCGTGAGTGTTGTACACACACACACACACACAAGCACACACACAGTATGGATTGCTATCTACATACGCTTCTCAATGCACATTCAGCCGTCGTGATGTGGGGAAATTAACACATTGCCAATATGCATGTACACGGTGTACTGTAT
>PIJE02000080.1:544289-586789 GCA_002895965.2 Coryphaenoides rupestris | reverse complement strand
TGCCGTAACGCGCCGTATCGCGCCGTACAGTGACCGTGGAAAAGGGGCATAAGTTATCTTACGACTATCTCTCTCCTTACTTCTATGTCTCTCTGTCTCTCTCCCCCGCTCTGTCTCTCTCTATCTCTTTTTATTTCCAATTCAATTCCAAAGGGCTTAATTGCCGCGGAAAAACAAACACGAGCATTTCCAAAGCACTTTAAGAAGTTCACAAAGAGTTATAGCTTTGGCATCCGTCGCCTTCCTAACTTTATGAGCTCCCTCACAATTTTTTATCATTTCTCCCTCGTTCTGTCATTAACATCTCTTTCTTCTTTCGCTCTCTCTCACTCTCGCTCTCTCTCCCTCTCCATCTCGCTCTCTCTCTCTCTCTCTCTCTCTCTCTCTCACTCTCTCTCTCTTTTTAGTGTTCTCTCGATTCATTAGTTATTATTTATTCAGTTAGTTTTTTATTCAAAGTCTCCTTTTAAATGGTGGCCCCTTCCACGACGCACCAAGTCAAACTCCCCCGAAGTCAAACCAGACTGCCATGGCCTCATTTTATTTTATTCTTCCATTTTGATTCCTGGTTGAGTTGAGGTTCGTCTCCCGTCTCCCCCCTCCCCCCTGGTCTCACCCCGGGGCGCCACTGATGCTGATGCTGCTGATGCTTCGTTGCCGTCAGCACCTGAACGCCACCTCACCGATATTCCCGCTCCACGGGGAGCGCCACCAAACGCCTCTTTGTACATTTTGAAAAACAATCGACGTACAAACACACGCACACACACACACACACAGCGGTCAAACATCATCATTTATGAGCGCAAGTGGTGCATCGATGGCGGGCCGTTCCGTCGGGGATCGAATGCTCTGCTGCATTTTTTTGCTGTTGTTGTTTGGGGCGTATGAGCTGTGGAACACCGGCATCTGATCGATTATCACGGCAGCGTTACAGCTGCTGATTTATGCTTGGGCGCTCGACAATTTTGAAAAGTGTCTGTCGACAGAAATGCAGCTTTTTTTTTTCATGTTGCGTACCTGGAGAATTTTCTTGTGTCGCGTACGTCGTCATATTTTCTCGCGCAATGTGATTGGGTAGTTCTCTAATGTCACCATGGAGATTGTAGTTTTCACTTCCTCATTGGTATTTCGGTCTGGAACATAACTTTGCAACGTAATGTGAAACGTAAATCTGCAGACAGACAGAGAACAGCTGGAGGATAGTCTGGTTACCATTGAGACAACTGAAGCGTTCGCGGAAGCATACATTGAAAATGTTGCGTAACACATTTCAAAAGTGGTAATCTTGAAGATGTTCCTGCAAATAAATGTAAAGTCTGTAAAGTCATCTACCGCCGAACGAGTTAACACAATGGTGACTGAGCCTATGGTCCACTGATTAAAGTATTTTTTGATATTACGGACTGGGGTAGGGGTCGCCTTTCCCATGCAAGATTTAAAACGTACAGTCAGTGACCATCACCTAGTATTGATCGTTCCATCGATGTCCACCAGAGAACATAAGCAGAAGTGACGTACTGGTTTTCGGTCTCTGCTAGAGTAAACTGAGTATCCGCCATGAAACAACTGCCAGCGGACAGACGTCACCTATGCGAACTGTTTGGATGCAATTACCGCTTTTCGCCATAGGCGTCGCCAAAGAGCACGAAACGGAAATCTTTGAGATTACCACTTTAAGCTTGACAGGGTTACATTACCTTGTCTTTACCTCCACCCCCCTCAAGCCCATGCCTGCAAGCAGCCGGAGAGCCCGCTGCACGTGGACGTGGTGGGCATGGACCTGCCGGGCTTCGGCTACACCCTGGTGTACAGCTGCCAGCCGGGACACTTCCTGGCCGGGGGCTCGGAGCACCGAGTCTGCAAGAGCGACGGCACCTGGACCGGCAAGATGCCCATATGTAGAGGTGAGCGCCCACGCGGGAGTTAGCTAGTTTACCTCGGCGGCCATTTTTTCTGATACCCGATACTTTTTTATGGATGCGGTTGCGTTTTGGTGAGCGTTAGCGTTATCGCCGAACGTGACTCGGAATGTCCTGTTGCCGTGACAACAATGCTAATAACCTAATAATGCTAATTCTATTAGGCCTATACACACTACATTTATTATTCTATTGTTTTTATTCTCATGTTGATTTTGAGCGAAACTCTGGCACAATCATTTCCTTCGCGATTAATAAAGTTCGATCTTATGTCACCGTATCTTATCTTAATGAAAAAGATGAAAGACAAAATGTAGAAACTCTAGCCAACACAGGTGTGTGAGTCCTTACTTCGCCACCAGGCTCTCCTGAGCAACAGTTTCAGATGATTGAGTGTTTAGTGGAGTGACGGAAGGGGGTCGGGCGGAGGGGGGTTGGGGGGGAAGTGATAATGGCCTTCCCAAATTGAAAGTCTCCTTAATGAACAGCCCAGGGAGTGCGGGGGGTCTGGAGGTGGGCTACTTCATTTAAAGAATGGTCCCGTTGACGTGATCTTTGTCTCTCTCTCTCTCTTTCTCTCTCGTTGTCCAGCCGGGGAAAAGAAGAAGGCGGCCAAGCCTCCAACGGGAACTCCGAGCCCAAAGCTTAACGGTACAACTCTTCTATTCTATTCTATTATTTTATATTGTAGTTGCAATGGTTCTGCTGAACCCCACTAACATGGCTTTCCTGGGGCTCCCCGACAGCAGAACGGAGGTGTTGAGGATGTTGTATAAACCGATTAATTCCATTGCACTGAGTTTGTAGATGCTTGTAGACAGAGCAGGTGGTACACTGCTAGCATGCTAGCGCTCTCCTGTGTGTGTGTGTGTGTGTGTGTGTGTGTGTGTGTGTGTGTGTGTGTGTGCGTGTGTGTGTGTGTGTGTGTGCGTGCATGTGTGTGTGGTGGCTGGTTTAGCCTGTGGGCTATGGATGCACCACAGGTGTGCAGCCTCATCCAACCACAGACTCTTAACTCAGTGCCAGGTGAGGCTGCTTAACTCAGCCACCAACAACACACAAAGTCACACAAACAATTATATTCGGTACTATTTATGTACCATTCTATTGTATTGTTTTTTTTTATTCGATGCTGTTCTATGCTATTTTATGCTATGTATACAGTTCTATGCTATCCTGTTCCCAAACACTCTGCGTTTTGCTGTTCTTAATTAATCCCATTGTTGCAGAGTCCTGTGTAATGTTTTATACAAGCTTTTTGGTTTTTTTGTGCGTTTCATTTCGCTTCGTTACGGCTTGATTCAAAGCAGCCGTTCTGTGTTTCATATCTAAACACAGCTCGGCTCCGTCACGCCCGTTCCCCCGCTTAAATCTTCTGTTTGTCGCGGTGTGCATGGTAATGGTGCACGGGTGCCAGACCGGGTGCCAGACTCGGGGTGCTTAGACCGGGTGCTGCTAGCCCTCCCTGAGTACCGAGCGCTGGAGAAAACACAGAGGAGACACGCAATCGATTGCTTGCTGTGAACTGCTTGTGTCACACTCCTGGGCCTTAAAGAAAAGATGTATCGCTCTCTTTAATCCTCCATCCGGAAAAGAAGCAAGTTAGCTGGAAAGAGCTGGTGGCACAAATGTATCGCTCTGACTACACTATACTGCTCTATTATATTGTACCCTGTTTAAGAGTGTACTACTGCATTAATTCTACTATACTCTAGACTATACTACTGGTATTCTATTGGTTCTATGCTATTCTACTTTGTTATATTCTACTTTACTATTCTACTGGTGTTCTATTGGTTCTATACTATTCTAGTATTCTATCTTTTACTTCTGCTCTTGGACTGTACTACTGTATTGTATCAGTTATGTAGTATTTTACTCTGCTATATTCTACTTTCTACTTTATATTCTACTTTAGTATATTTACTATATATATTCTATACTACTGTATTCTATTGGTTCTATACTTATTACTAGACTCTACTCAAGACTTAACTAGTCTATATTACTGGTTCTATACTGTATTACTATACTCTACCCTAGACTATACTACTCTTGTTATATACTACTGCTACTATATTTGACTCTACTCTAGACTGTACTACCACAGTTCTACTCTATTCCACTGCATTCTATCATTTCTGTACGATGCTATTTTATTCTATTCTCTATTTCTACTCTCACAGACAGTACTCTGTATTGCTATATGATTATAATCAATACCAACCTAGCTCTGTCTGGTATTCTGAACTGTCTTGTAACTTGTTGTTGTTGTTGTTGTTGTGCGCTGCAGTCCCAGATGACGTGTTCGCCACCCAACTACGTGTGGAAGGGGCTCCTATAACTACCGCACCAGGAAGCTGCCCATGACCCTCGCCATCACCAGCTTCAACGCCTCCACGGGCCGCGTCAACGTCACCTTGAGCAACGGAAACCTGGAGCTGCTTCTGTCAGGTGTGCACCACACACATGCACACATGCACACGCACTCACACACGCATGCATGCAATGCACATACATGCACATGCAACACATACGCCAAACACACACACACATGCACACACAAATACACGCACATGCACATTCACGCACGCACACACATGCAAACACGGACGTGATGCATATATGTGTGTGCGTGCACCACCACCACCACCACCACCACCACCTCCACCACCAGCACCACCAGCACCACCACCACGGCCACCACCACCACCTCGTCGAACACACAGCGCACTTCCACACATACTTCCATAGACACACACACACACTTCCCACAGTCACACACCCAGACACACTCTCAACTCTGGATAAAGACAAAACACAAATCCTGTTACTCTGACATTGGGTCCTGGGGGTGAGGGGGGGTAAGGGGGTTGTGGGGATGTAGGAAACACAACTGCTCCCTTTATCGGGAAACTTGGCAGTTGGCTGACTCGGAGCGCCTGTCTGCCGGCTTTAAGATCGCTAACTTTTTGTCGTGCTTCCCAGGTGCCAGCCAGCCAGCCAGCCAGCAAAAGCCCAAAGATCTGCGCACGGAATCTATCAAATGTAATTGAGTCGACAAAATAGTTTAGCTCGCGCCGTCGCGGCGGGGAAAAACTAGCTTAAGGTATTACGCCTGTCGCTTGTGCGTAAATGGAAAATCGACTAAATGTAGGGGAGATTTAGGATAAGGTAGACGTTATGAGAGTGGGTACAAGCCCAAGCCCCTCCCCCCAGCACCCTCCCACCCCCTACTCACACACACACACACACACACCAATCAGACGCCGGTGTTTGAACGCGACTGAAAAGCCGTTTCCCGCTCTTTTATTACAATTGCTTGTTTGCTATTTCTTCGGTCGTTCCATTCCTTTGGGTGAGCTCAATTTCCCCGAGACGCTAAAGTTAGAGAAGTTAGAAAAGAACAGCTTTAGCCGTCGCTATTTTATCGCATGAACTTTATTCCGACTTCCATTTGAATATTTCCATTTTTTTGTCTTCAATCGGTTGGTGTTGAGCTTTTAGTGCATATTTCTGATATGAAACGTTACACTGTTATACTCACCGTAACCACACCCGTCGGTTAACCTGAACCACATTTAACCCGTTCTGGTCGATTCTTATTTTGTGTGTTGGTGTTTCACTTACTTTTTATTGTTCATTATTAATGGTTTTTCCACCAAAATATGCCCTTGGTAAGACTGACCACACGGTTGCTAGGTGACAAAAATGATCATTCCCAATTATCATTATATATCGCCATCGCAATATGATGATGAATAATGATTGTGAGACTGTTTGTGAGACTGTCTGTGAGACTCTGTGAGACTGTCTGAGACTGTCTGTGAGACTGTTTGTGAGACTGTCTGTGAGACTGTCTGTGAGACTGTTTGTGAGAGTGTCTGTGAGATTGTCTGTGAGACAGACTGTCGAGACTGTTTATCTCTCTCTCTCTCTCTCTCACTCTCTCTCTCTTTTTAGTGTTCTCTCGATTCATTAGTTATTATTTATTCAGTTAGTTTTTTATTCAAAGTCTCCTTTTAAATGGTGGCCCCTTCCACGACGCACCAAGTCAAACTCCCCCGAAGTCAAACCAGACTGCCATGGCCTCATTTTATTTTATTCTTCCATTTTGATTCCTGGTTGAGTTGAGGTTCGTCTCCCGTCTCCCCCCTCCCCCCTGGTCTCACCCCGGGGCGCCACTGATGCTGATGCTGCTGATGCTTCGTTGCCGTCAGCACCTGAACGCCACCTCACCGATATTCCCGCTCCACGGGGAGCGCCACCAAACGCCTCTTTGTACATTTTGAAAAACAATCGACGTACAAACACACGCACACACACACACACACACACACAGCGATCAAACATCATCATTTATGAGCGCAAGTGGTGCATCGATGGCGGGCCGTTCCGTCGGGGATCGAATGCTCTGCTGCATTTTTTTGCTGTTGTTGTTTGGGGCGTATGAGCTGTGGAACACCGGCATCTGATCGATTATCACGGCAGCGTTACAGCTGCTGATTTATGCTTGGGCGCTCGACAATTTTGAAAAGTGTCTGTCGACAGAAATGCTGCTTTTTTTTATCATGTCGCGTACGTCGTCATATTTTCTCACGCAATGTGATTGGGTAGTTCTCTAATGTCACCATGGAGATTTGTAGTTTTCACTTCCTCATTGGTATTTCGGTCTGGAACATAACTTTGCAACGTAATGTGAAACGTAAATCTGCAGACAGACAGAGAACAGCTGGAGGATAGTCTGGTTACCATGGAGACAACTGAAGCGTTCACAGAAGCATACATTGAAAATGTTGCGTGACACCTTTATTTCTGTCGAACAACACATTTCAAAAGTGTCGAGTTAAAGTGGTAATCTCGAAGATGTTCCTGTAAATAAATGTAAAGTCTGTAAAGTCATCTACCGCCGAACGAGTTAACACAATGGTGACTGAGCCTATGGTCCACTGATTAAAGTATTTTTTGATATTACGGACTGGGTAGGGGTCGTCTTTCCCACGCAAGATTTAAAACGTAGCGTACAGTCAGTGACCATCACCTAGTATTGATCGTTCCCATCGATGTCCACCAGAGAACATAAGCAGAAGTGACGTACTGGTTTTCGGTCTCTGCTAGAGTAAACTGAGTATCCGCCATGAAACAACTGCCAGCGGACAGACGTCACCTATGCGAACTGTTTGGATGCAATTACCGCTTTTCGCCATAGGCGTCGCCAAAGAGCACGAAACGGAAATCTTTGAGATTACCACTTTAAGCTTGACAGGGTTACATTACCTTGTCTTTACCTCCACCCCCCTCAAGCCCATGCCTGCAAGCAGCCGGAGAGCCCGCTGCACGTGGACGTGGTGGGCATGGACCTGCCGGGCTTCGGCTACACCCTGGTGTACAGCTGCCAGCCGGGACACTTCCTGGCCGGGGGCTCGGAGCACCGAGTCTGCAAGAGCGACGGCACCTGGACCGGCAAGATGCCCATATGTAGAGGTGAGCGCCCACGCGGGAGTTAGCTAGTTTACCTCGGCGGCCATTTTTTCTGATACCCGATACTTTTTTATGGATGCGGTTGCGTTTTGGTGAGCGTTAGCGTTATCGCCGAACGTGACTCGAATGTCCTGTTGCCGTGAAACAATGCTAATAACCTAATAATGCTAATTCTATTTAGGCCTATACACACTACATTTATTATTCTATTGTTTTTATTCTTATGTTGATTTTTGAGCGAAACTCTGGCACAATCATTTTCCTTCGCGATTAATAAAGTTCAATCTTATGTCACCGTATCTTTATCTTAATGAAAAAAGAATGAAAGACAAAATGTAGAAACTCTTAGCCAACACGGGTGTGTGAGTCCTTACTTCGCCACCAGGCTCTCCTGAGCAACAGTTTCAGATGATTGAGTGTTTAGTGGAGTGACGGAAGGGGGTCGGGCGGCCAGGGGGGGGGGGGGGGGGGGGGGGGGGGGGGGGGGAAGTGATAATGGCCTTCCCAAATTGAAAGTCTCTCTTAATGAACAGCCCAGGGAGTGCGGGGGTCTGGAGGTGGGCTACTTCGTGTTAAAGAATGGCTCCCGTTGACGTGATCTTTGTCCTCTCTCTCTCTCTCTTTTCTCTCTCTCTCTCGTTGTCCAGCCGGGGAAAAGAAGAAGGCGGCCAAGCCTCCAACGGGAACTCCGAGCCAAAGCTTAACGGTACAACTCTTCTATTCTATTCTATTCTATTCTTATTATTTTATATTGTAGTTGCCAATGGTCTGCTGACCCCACTAACATGGCTTTCCTGGGGCTCCCCGACAGCAGAACGGAGGTGGTCGAGGATTGTTGTTAAACCGATTAATTCCATTGCATTGAGTTTGTAGATGCTTTGTAGACAGAGCAGGTGGTACACTGCTAGCATGCTAGCGCTCTCCTGTGTGTGTGTGTGTGTGTGGTGTGTGTGTGTGTGTGTGTGTGTGTGTGTGTGTGGTGTGTGTGTGCTGTGTGTGTGTGGTGTGTGTGTGTGTGTGTGTGGTGTGTGGTGTGGTGTGTGTGGTGTGTGGTGGCTGGTTTAGCCTGTGGGCTATGGATGCACCACAGGTGTGCAGCCTCATCCAACCACAGACTCTTAACTCAGTGCCAGGTGAGGCTGCTTAACTCAGCCACCAACAACACACAAAGTCACACAAACAATTATATTCGGTACGTATTTTATGTACATTCTATTGTATTTTTTTTTTTATTCGATGCTGTTGCTATCCTATTTTATGCTATGTATACAGTTCTATGCTATCCTGTTCCCAAACACCTCTGCCGTTTTGCTGTTCTTAATTAATCCCATTGTTGCAGAGTCCTGTGTAATGTTTTTATACAAGCTTTTTGGTTTTTTTTGTGCGTTTCATTCGCTTCGTTACGCGCTTGATTCAAAGCAGCCGTTCTGTGTTTCATATCTAAACACAGCTCGGGCTCCGTCACGGCCGTCCCAACCCCCAGCCGCTTAATCTTCTGTTTTGTCGCGGTGTGCATGGTAATGGTGCCACGCCGGTGCCAGACCGGGTGCCAGACCGGGTGCTAGACCGGGTGCTGCTAGCCCTCCCTGAGTACCGAGCGCTGGAGAAAACACAGAGGAGACACGCAATCGATTGCTTGCTGTGAACTGCTTGTGTCACACTCCTGGGCCCTTAAAGAAAAGATTGTATCGCTCTCTTTAATCCTCCATCCGGAAAAGAAGCAAGTTAGCTGGAAAGAGCTGGTGGCACAAATGTATCGCTCTGACTACACTATACTGCTCTATTATATTGTACCCTGTTTTAGAGTGTACTACTGCATTATATTCTACTATACTCTAGACTATACTACTGGTATTCTATTGGTTCTATGCTATTCTACTTTGTTATATTCTACTTTACTATTCTACTGTGTTCTATTGGTTCTATACTATTCTACTATTCTATCTTTTACTCTGCTCTTGACTGTACTACTGTATTGTATCAGTTATGTAGTATTTTACTCTGCTATATTCTACTTTCTACTTTATATTCTACTTTAGTATATTTACTATATATATTCTATACTACTGTATTCTATTGGTTCTATACTCTACTCAAGACTTAACTAGTCTATATTACTGGTTCTATACTGTATTACTATACTCTACCCTAGACTATACTACTTCTAACAGTTCTACTCTATTCCACTGCATTCTATCAGTTCTGTACGATGCTATTTTATTCTATTCTCTATTCTACTCTACACTACTCTATTCTATACCATACTAGTATACACACTATCCTTCTATAATGTTCTGTTCTGTATTGCTATATGATTATAATCAATACCAACCTAGCTCTGTCTGTATTCTGAACTGTCTTGTAACTTGTTGTTGTTGTTGTTGTTGTGCGCTGCAGTCCCAGATGACGTGTTCGCACCCAACTACGTGTGGAAGGGCTCCTATAACTACCGCACCAGGAAGCTGCCCATGACCCTCGCCATCACCAGCTTCAACGCCTCCACGGGCCGCGTCAACGTCACCTTGAGCAACGGAAACCTGGAGCTGCTTCTGTCAGGTGTGGTGGAACTATAACGCACACACACATGCACACATGCACACGCACTCACACACGCATGCATGCAATGCACATACATGCACATGCACACATACGCAAACACACACACATGCACACACAAATACACGCACATGCACATTCACGCACGCACACACATGCAAACACGGACGTGATGCATATATGTGTGTGCGTGCACCACCACCACCACCAGCACCACCAGCACCACCACCACGGCCACCACCACCACCTCGTCGAACACACAGCGCACTTCCACACATACTTCCATAGACACACACACACACTTCCACAGTCACACACCCAGACACACTCTCAACTCTGGATAAAGACAAACACAAATCCTGTTACTCTGACATTGGGTCCTGGGGGTGAGGGGGGGTAAGGGGGTTGTGGGGATGTAGGAAACACAACTGCTCCCTTTATCGGGAAACTTGGCAGTTGGCTGACTCGGAGCGCCTGTCTGCCGGCTTTAAGATCGCTAACTTTTTGTCGTGCTTCCCAGGTGCCAGCCAGCCAGCCAGCCAGCAAAAGCCCAAAGATCTGCGCACGGAATCTATCAAATGTAATTGAGTCGACAAAATAGTTTAGCTCGCGCCGTCGCGGCGGGGAAAAACTAGCTTAAGGTATTACGCCTGTCGCTTGTGCGTAAATGGAAAATCGACTAAATGTAGGGGAGATTTAGGATAAGGTAGACGTTATGAGAGTGGGTACAAGCCCAAGCCCCTCCCCCCAGCACCCTCCCACCCCCTACTCACACACACACACACACACACCAATCAGACGCCGGTGTTTGAACGCGACTGAAAAGCCGTTTCCCGCTCTTTTATTACAATTGCTTGTTTGCTATTTCTTCGGTCGTTCCATTCCTTTGGGTGAGCTCAATTTCCCCGAGACGCTAAAGTTAGAGAAGTTAGAAAAGAACAGCTTTAGCCGTCGCTATTTTATCGCATGAACTTTATTCCGACTTCCATTTGAATATTTCCATTTTTTTGTCTTCAATCGGTTGGTGTTGAGCTTTTAGTGCATATTTCTGATATGAAACGTTACACTGTTATACTCACCGTAACCACACCCGTCGGTTAACCTGAACCACATTTAACCCGTTCTGGTCGATTCTTATTTTGTGTGTTGGTGTTTCACTTACTTTTTATTGTTCATTATTAATGGTTTTTCCACCAAAATATGCCCTTGGTAAGACTGACCACACGGTTGCTAGGTGACAAAAATGATCATTCCCAATTATCATTATATATCGCCATCGCAATATGATGATGAATAATGATTGTGAGACTGTTTGTGAGACTGTCTGTGAGACTGTTTGTGAGACTGTCTGTGAGACTGTTTGTGAGACTGTCTATGAGACTGTCTGTGAGACTGTTTGTGAGACTGTTTGTGAGAGTGTCTGTGAGATTGTCTGTGAGACTGTTTATGAGACTGTCTGTGAGACTGTTTGTGAGACTGTCTGTGAGACTGTCTGTGAGACTGTTTGTGAGACTGTCTGTGAGACTGTCTGTGAGATTGTTTGTGAGACTGTTTATGAGACTGTCTGTTAGACTGACTGTGAGATTCACTGTGAGACTGTCTGTGAGACTGACTGTGAGACTGAATGTGAGACTATGTGAGACTTACCGTGAGACTGTCTGTGAGACTGTCTGTGAGACTGTCTGTGAGACTGTCTGTGAGACTGTCTGTGAGACTGTCTGTGAGACTCTGTGAGACTGTCTGTGAGACTGTCTGTGAGACTGTCTGTGAGACTGTCTGTGAGACTGTCTGTGAGACTGTCTGTGAGACTGTCTGTGAGACTGTCTGTGAGACTGTCGTGTGAGACTGACTGTGAGACTGTCTGTGCTCCCCCCTCCCCCCTGGTCTCACCCCGGGGCGCCACTGATGCTGATGCTGCTGATGCTTCGTTGCCGTCAGCACCTGAACGCCACCTCACCGATATTCCCGCTCCACGGGGAGCGCCACCAAACGCCTCTTTGTACATTTTGAAAAACAATCGACGTACAAACACACGCACACACACACACACACACACACAGCGATCAAACATCATCATTTATGAGCGCAAGTGGTGCATCGATGGCGGGCCGTTCCGTCGGGGATCGAATGCTCTGCTGCATTTTTTTGCTGTTGTTGTTTGGGGCGTATGAGCTGTGGAACACCGGCATCTGATCGATTATCACGGCAGCGTTACAGCTGCTGATTTATGCTTGGGCGCTCGACAATTTTGAAAAGTGTCTGTCGACAGAAATGCTGCTTTTTTTTATCATGTCGCGTACGTCGTCATATTTTCTCACGCAATGTGATTGGGTAGTTCTCTAATGTCACCATGGAGATTGTAGTTTTCACTTCCTCATTGGTATTTCGGTCTGGAACATAACTTTGCAACGTAATGTGAAACGTAAATCTGCAGACAGACAGAGAACAGCTGGAGGATAGTCTGGTTACCATGGAGACAACTGAAGCGTTCACAGAAGCATACATTGAAAATGTTGCGTGACACCTTTATTTCTGTCGAACAACACATTTCAAAAGTGTCGAGTTAAAGTGGTAATCTCGAAGATGTTCCTGTAAATAAATGTAAAGTCTGTAAAGTCATCTACCGCCGAACGAGTTAACACAATGGTGACTGAGCCTATGGTCCACTGATTAAAGTATTTTTTGATATTACGGACTGGGTAGGGGTCGTCTTTCCCACGCAAGATTTAAAACGTAGCGTACAGTCAGTGACCATCACCTAGTATTGATCGTTCCCATCGATGTCCACCAGAGAACATAAGCAGAAGTGACGTACTGGTTTTCGGTCTCTGCTAGAGTAAACTGAGTATCCGCCATGAAACAACTGCCAGCGGACAGACGTCACCTATGCGAACTGTTTGGATGCAATTACCGCTTTTCGCCATAGGCGTCGCCAAAGAGCACGAAACGGAAATCTTTGAGATTACCACTTTAAGCTTGACAGGGTTACATTACCTTGTCTTTACCTCCACCCCCCTCAAGCCCATGCCTGCAAGCAGCCGGAGAGCCCGCTGCACGTGGACGTGGTGGGCATGGACCTGCCGGGCTTCGGCTACACCCTGGTGTACAGCTGCCAGCCGGGACACTTCCTGGCCGGGGGCTCGGAGCACCGAGTCTGCAAGAGCGACGGCACCTGGACCGGCAAGATGCCCATATGTAGAGGTGAGCGCCCACGCGGGAGTTAGCTAGTTTACCTCGGCGGCCATTTTTTCTGATACCCGATACTTTTTTATGGATGCGGTTGCGTTTTGGTGAGCGTTAGCGTTATCGCCGAACGTGACTCCGAATGTCCTGTTGCCGTGACAACAATGCTAATAACCTAATAATGCTAATTCTATTAGGCCTATACACACTACATTTATTATTCTATTGTTTTTATTCTTATGTCACCGTATCTTATCTTAATGAAAAAGATGAAAGACAAAATGTAGAAACTCTAGCCAACACGGGTGTGTGAGTCCTTACTTCGCCACCAGGCTCTCCTGAGCAACAGTTTCAGATGATTGAGTGTTTAGTGGAGTGACGGAAGGGGGTCGGGGGGAGGGGGGTTGGGGGGGAAGTGATAATGGCCTTCCCAAATTGAAAGTCTCCTTAATGAACAGCCCAGGGAGTGCGGGGGGTCTGGAGGTGGGCTACTTCGTTTAAAGAATGGTCCCGTTGACGTGATCTTTGTCTCTCTCTCTCTTTCTCTCTCTCTCGTTGTCCAGCCGGGGAAAAGAAGAAGGCGGCCAAGCCTCCAACGGGAACTCCGAGCCCAAAGCTTAATGGTACAACTCTTCTATTCTATTCTATTCTATTCTATTATTTTATTTTATATTGTAGTTGCAATGGTTCTGCTGAACCCCACTAACATGGCTTTCCTGGGGCTCCCCGACAGCAGAACGGAGGTGTTGAGGATGTTGTATAAACCGATTAATTGTGCAGTGAGTGTGTGATGTGTGTGTGGGTGTGTGTGAGTTTGTGTGTGTGCATGTGTGTGAATGTGTGTTGTGGTGTGTGTGTGTGTGTGTGTGTGTGTGTGTGTGTGTGTGGTGGCTGGTTTAGCCTGTGGGCTATGGATGCACCACAGGTGTGCAGCCTCATCCAACCACAGACTCTTAACTCAGTGCCAGGTGAGGCTGCTTAACTCAGCCACCAACAACACACAAAGTCACACAAACAATTATATTCGGTACTATTTATGTACCATTCTATTGTATTGTTTTTTTTTATTCGATGCTGTTCTATGCTATTTTATGCTATGTATACAGTTCTATGCTATCCTGTTCCCAAACACTCTGCGTTTTTTGTGCTGTTCTTAATTAATCCCATTGTTGCAGAGTCCTGTGTAATGTTTTATACAAGCTTTTTGGTTTTTTTGTGCGTTTCATTTCGCTTCGTTACGGCTTGATTCAAAGCAGCCGTTCTGTGTTTCATATCTAAACACAGCTCGGCTCCGTCACGCCGTTCCCCCGCTTAATCTTCTGTTTGTCGCGGTGTGCATGGTAATGGTGCACGGGTGCCAGACCGGGTGCCAGACCGGGTGCTAGACCGGGTGCTGCTAGCCCTCCCTGAGTACCGAGCGCTGGAGAAAACGCAGAGGAGACACGCAATCGATTGCTGCTGTGAACTGCTTGTGTCACACTCCTGGGCCCTTAAAGAAAAGATTGTATCGCTCTCTTTAATCCTCCATCCGGAAAAGAAGCAAGTTAGCTGGAAAGAGCTGGTGGCACAAATGTATCGCTCTGACTACACTATACTGCTCTATTATATTGTACCCTGTTTTAGAGTGTACTACTGCATTATATTCTACTATACTCTAGACTATACTACTGGTATTCTATTGGTTCTATGCTATTCTACTTTGTTATATTCTACTTTACTATTCTACTGTGTTCTATTGGTTCTATACTATTCTACTATTCTATCTTTTACTCTGCTCTTGACTGTACTACTGTATTGTATCAGTTATGTAGTATTTTACTCTGCTATATTCTACTTTCTACTTTATATTCTACTTTAGTATATTTACTATATATATTCTATACTACTGTATTCTATTGGTTCTATACTTTATTACTAGACTCTACTCAAGACTTAACTAGTCTATATTACTGGTTCTATACTGTATTACTATACTCTACCCTAGACTATACTACTTCTAACAGTTCTACTCTATTCCACTGCATTCTATCAGTTCTGTACGATGCTATTTTATTCTATTCTCTATTCTACTCTACACTACTCTATTCTATACCATACTAGTATACACACTATCCTTCTATAATGTTCTGTTCTGTATTGCTATATGATTATAATCAATACCAACCTAGCTCTGTCTGTATTCTGAACTGTCTTGTAACTTGTTGTTGTTGTTGTTGTTGTGCGCTGCAGTCCCAGATGACGTGTTCGCACCCAACTACGTGTGGAAGGGCTCCTATAACTACCGCACCAGGAAGCTGCCCATGACCCTCGCCATCACCAGCTTCAACGCCTCCACGGGCCGCGTCAACGTCACCTTGAGCAACGGAAACCTGGAGCTGCTTCTGTCAGGTGTGGTGGAACTATAACGCACACACACATGCACACATGCACACGCACTCACACACGCATGCATGCAATGCACATACATGCACATGCACACATACGCAAACACACACACATGCACACACAAATACACGCACATGCACATTCACGCACGCACACACATGCAAACACGGACGTGATGCATATATGTGTGTGCGTGCACCACCACCACCACCACCACCACCACCTCCACCACCAGCACCACCAGCACCACCACCACGGCCACACCACCAAACCACCACCACCTCCACCCATCACCACCACCACCACCTCCTCCACCACCTCCACCACCTCCACCACCACCACCACCACCACCACCACCTCCACCACCAGCACCACCACCATCCCACCACCACCCACCTCCACCACACAGCGCACTTCCACACATACTTCCATAGACACACACACACACTTCCACAGTCACACACCCAGACACACTCTCAACTCTGGATAAAGACAAACACAAATCCTGTTACTCTGACATTGGGTCCTGGGGGTGAGGGGGGGTAAGGGGGTTGTGGGGATGTAGGAAACACAACTGCTCCCTTTATCGGGAAACTTGGCAGTTGGCTGACTCGGAGCGCCTGTCTGCCGGCTTTAAGATCGCTAACTTTTTGTCGTGCTTCCCAGGTGCCAGCCAGCCAGCCAGCCAGCAAAAGCCCAAAGATCTGCGCACGGAATCTATCAAATGTAATTGAGTCGACAAAATAGTTTAGCTCGCGCCGTCGCGGCGGGGAAAAACTAGCTTAAGGTATTACGCCTGTCGCTTGTGCGTAAATGGAAAATCGACTAAATGTAGGGGAGATTTAGGATAAGGTAGACGTTATGAGAGTGGGTACAAGCCCAAGCCCCTCCCCCCAGCACCCTCCCACCCCCTACTCACACACACACACACACACACCAATCAGACGCCGGTGTTTGAACGCGACTGAAAAGCCGTTTCCCGCTCTTTTATTACAATTGCTTGTTTGCTATTTCTTCGGTCGTTCCATTCCTTTGGGTGAGCTCAATTTCCCCGAGACGCTAAAGTTAGAGAAGTTAGAAAAGAACAGCTTTAGCCGTCGCTATTTTATCGCATGAACTTTATTCCGACTTCCATTTGAATATTTCCATTTTTTTGTCTTCAATCGGTTGGTGTTGAGCTTTTAGTGCATATTTCTGATATGAAACGTTACACTGTTATACTCACCGTAACCACACCCGTCGGTTAACCTGAACCACATTTAACCCGTTCTGGTCGATTCTTATTTTGTGTGTTGGTGTTTCACTTACTTTTTATTGTTCATTATTAATGGTTTTTCCACCAAAATATGCCCTTGGTAAGACTGACCACACGGTTGCTAGGTGACAAAAATGATCATTCCCAATTATCATTATATATCGCCATCGCAATATGATGATGAATAATGATTGTGAGACTGTTTGTGAGACTGTCTGTGAGACTCTGTGAGACTGTCTGAGACTGTCTGTGAGACTGTTTGTGAGACTGTCTGTGAGACTGTTTGTGAGACTGTCTGTGAGACTGTCTGTGAGACTGTTTGTGAGAGTGTCTGTGAGATTGTCTGTGAGACTGTTTATGAGACTGTCTGTGAGACTGTTTATGAGACTGTCTGTGAGACTGTCTGTGAGACTGTCTGTGAGACTGTCTGTGAGACTGTCTGTGAGATTGTTTGTGAGACTGTTTATGAGACTGTCTGTTAGACTGACTGTGAGATTCACTGTGAGACTGTCTGTGAGACTGACTGTGAGACTGAATGTGAGACTATGTGAGACTTACCGTGAGACTGTCTCTTAGACTGTCTGTGAGACTGTCTGTGAGACTGTCTGTGAGACTGTCTGTGAGACTCTGTGAGACTGTCTGTGAGACTGTCTGTGAGACTGACTGTGAGACTGTCTGTGAGACTGTCTGTGAGACTGACTGTGAGACTGTCTGTGAGACTGTCTGTGAGACTGTCTGTGAGACTGTCTGTGAGACTGTCTGTGAGACTGTCTGTGAGACTGTCTGTGAGACTGTCTGTGAGACTGTCTGTGAGACTGTCTGTGAGACTGTCTGTGAGACTGTCTGTGAGACTGTCTGTGAGACTGTCGTGTGAGACTCTGTGAGACTGTCTGTGAGACTGTCTGTGAGACTGTCGTGTGAGACTGTCTGTGAGACTGTCTGTGAGACTGTCTGTGAGACTGTCTGTGAGACTGTCTGTGAGACTGTCTGTGAGACTGTCTGTGAGACTGTCTGTGAGACTCTGTGAGACTCTGTGAGACTGTCTGTGAGACTGTCTGTGAGACTGTCGTGTGAGACTGTCTGTGAGACTCTGTGAGACTGTCTGTGAGACTGTCTGTGAGACTGACTGTGAGACTGTCTGTGAGACTGTCTGTGAGACTGTCTGTGAGACTGTCTGTGAGACTGTCTGTGAGACTGTCTGTGAGACTGACTGTGAGACTGTCTGTGAGACTCTGTGAGACTGTCTGTGAGACTGTCTGTGAGACTGTCTGTGAGACTGTCGTGTGAGACTGACTGTGAGACTGTCGTGTGAGACTATGTGAGACTTCCACCTGTTCTGTCACCAACCCCCTCCTTCGTCCCCCTCCTTCGTCCTCCTCCTCTCACCCCCCGGTGTGTGCAGGGCTGTACAAGGCGTCTGAGGCCAGACTCCTGCTGCTGAGGTACCAGGCCACCCAGCTGGCCCAGGGCAAGCAGCAGAAAGACTCCACTCTCTCCCCGGCCAAGATCTCAGACGACTCCTGGACCATGGATGGATTTGTGAGTGTCAACAGAACCTCGGATAACACATGGATGGAAGATGCAGGGAAATGTATTCCCCACACAGCCAGGGCCAGACAAAATTACCACCAACCTTTGTTGTTTATTGTTAGATACAGTTTTTATTATTACGATTTTATCAGTCTTATCCTCGCTGTCTTGCTATCCACCTATCAATTATGAGCACTATGAAACTCGGTCTATTAACCTTGTAATTATGAATGCTGTAAACCTGCTCTATTCTTATCTTTATGCACCGCAGCGATATATTGCTGTCTCGTTCGACGAATGTACTTATTGTATTTTTGGATAAATGCATAACAACAAATAACAAAACAAACATTATTGTTATGTTTGGCGTCTTTCAGACACTGAAGGTCACCTGACCTGCCTAACGTCATACCGAGGGGTGTTTCAGTAAACCAGTAGATCCCCCCCCGCCCCAAAGTCCAGTTCACGTAACTGGTGTGAACACTGTGTACCGTACTAGGGGGCACGGACCAGTGAACCATCGTACCACCCATGTCACGAGGTGAGCAGGAGGACCCAAACGCAAGACTCAGGACTCGGGGTTTTGCAGTGCGGAGTGGTATTTATTTACCGTGAGACAGGTAGGCAGATGAGGGACATACAGGCACAGGCAGGTGAGGGACAGACAGGCAGGTAGGCAGGTGAGGAACAGACAGGCAGGTAGGCAGCCATCCATACGGGTAGGCTCAACAACAGGACTGGTAACACAGTTAGCGACAATGATCCGACAACGGGGTGGAAAGCTGGAGTCTTTATACAAGGACTAATTGTTGATTCACGGCAGCCGTGAGTGCCGCGCAGGTGCCGCTAATTATGCAGGGGCGGCACCGGAGCCCGGAGCCACGCCCACCAACCGCGGGAGCCCGGAGACACGGTCGCGACCGTGACAAGCTGTTGGACAACCGTTTGTCCCACTGCCGCCCCATACGGTCTGTGTGTGCTCAGCTGTGAAAACAAGGTGTGCGAATCGGTCGTACCCTCATGTGACTAATCCCTAGCGATGCGGTCCTTAACCCCACATGGGTTTGTGGGGACAGGGGTAGCTCATGAGGCCACTGCGACAAGAACCCCAAGATCATGCATTTGGGGAAATGTGATGAAATCGAGGTCGGAAAAACATAGAAACTGCTGTTAGACTGTGAGACTCTGTGAGACTGTCTGTGAGACTGTCTGTGAGACTGTCGTGTGAGACTGACTATGAGACTGTCTGTGAGACTCTGTGAGACTGTCTGTGAGACTGTCTGTGAGACTGTCTGTGAGACTGTCTGTGAGACTGACTGTGAGACTGTCTGTGAGACTGTCTGTGAGACTGTCTGTGAGACTCTGTGAGACTGTCTGTGAGACTGTCGTGTGAGACTGACTGTGAGACTGTCGTGTGAGACTATGTGAGACTTCCACCTGTTCTGTCACCAACCCCTCCTTCGTCCCCCTCCTTCGTCCTCCTCCTCTCACCCCCCGGTGTGTGCAGGGCTGTACAAGGCGTCTGAGGCCAGACTCCTGCTGCTGAGGTACCAGGCCACCCAGCTGGCCCAGGGCAAGCAGCAGAAAGACTCCACTCTCTCCCCGGCCAAGATCTCAGACGACTCCTGGACCATGGATGGATTTGTGAGTGTCAACAGAACCTCGGATAACACATGGATGGAAGATGCAGGGAAATGTATTCCCCACACAGCCAGGGCCAGACAAAATTACCACCAACCTTTGTTGTTTATTGTTAGATACAGTTTTTATTATTACAATTTTATCAGTCTTATCCTCGCTGTCTTGCTATCCACCTATCAATTATGAGCACTTGAAACTATCCTATTAGCCTTGCAATTAAGAATGCTTGAAACCTGTTCTATTCTAATCTTTATGTAGCCTACCACCAGCGATATATTTGGAGCCCTAAATGCATAACAACAAATAACAAAACAAACATTATTGTTATGTTTGGCGTCTTTCAGACACTGAAGGTCACCTGACCTGCCTAACGTCATACCGAGGGGTGTTTCAGTAAACCAGTAGATCCCCCCCCGCCCCAAAGTCCAGTTCACGTAACTGGTGTGAACACTGTGTACCGTACTAGGGGGCACGGACCAGTGAACCATCGTACCACCCATGTCACGAGGTGAGCAGGAGGACCCAAGTGCAAGACTCAGACTCAGGGTTATACAGTACTTACTGGTGTTTATTTACGTGAGACAGGTAGGCAGATGAGGGACATACAGGCACGCAGGCAGGTGAGGGACAGACAGGCAGGTAGGCAGGTGAGGAACAGACAGGCCGGTAGGCATCCATACGGGTAGGATCAACAACAGGACCGGTAACACAGAGTTAGCGACAATGATCCGACAACAGGGGGTGGAAAGTCCTTTATACAAGGACTAATTGTTGATTCACGGCAGCCGTGAGTGCCGCGCAGGTGCCGATAATTATGCAGGGGCGGCACCGGAGCCCGGAGCCACGCCCACCAACCGCGGGAGCCCGGAGACACGGTCGCGACTGTGACAACCCAGGCCGCTTGGGGAAAGGTGGTCTCCTCTGCGGAGTACGGTCTGTGTGTGCTCAGCTGTGAAAACAAGGTGTGCGAATCGGTCGTACCCTCATGTGACTAATCCCTAGCGATGCGGTCCTTAACCCCACATGGGTTTGTGGGGACAGGGGTAGCTCATGAGGCCACTGCGACAAGAACCCCAAGATCATGCATTTGGGGAAATGTGATGAAATCGAGGTCGGAAAAACATAGAAACCTGTTAAAGTGATGACCTAAACTCCGTTGGAGCCTTTTAGATTTAAATTTAGATTGCGCCATCCGTTTGCTAAAGTCAATATGACCTTTCTGGAAATGATCTCCCGGGGAGAATTAAATTACAGTTTAGCGACGAGGACGTGTTTACTTTCAATGAAATTGTGAGATGGAAAACGGGCCAGACTGTGAAAAGAGAGTTTCAATACACACAGAATACTACAATAGAGACTCAGAACAAAGAAAGTCTGTAGCAATAATACGACCGCCGCCCTGAAACACTGTGTGACAAACTCTTTTAATACGGGGGATGAGCTCATATAATGAATTTAAGACGATTAATCAACACTAATGGAAGTAATGAATCCTCATTCCCTTGTTCTGTGGGATCCAAGCCAGCACTCAGGGTGCCTGGTGGACCATCGCTGCTACCCTCCGCAGCGCTGGATGTCTGATCTGCGCTCACATGGAAGACACTCTGTACTGTGTGATGACGCCTTCGCTGTCTGTTCGCTCTTTTCTCCCCACCTGGATCTGCTCTGAAACACCTCTCCACACTCTCCATCTTTTTATCCTCCTGTCCTCCCTCCATGCTCCTCCTCCTCCTCCTACTACCCATTCTCATCTTCATTACCCTCTTCCTCTTCATTCCCACCCTGGTTCCTCCACTTCCTGCTCCTCCGCCTCCTCCACCTCCTCCTGTTCTCCTCCACGTCCTCCTCCTGTTCTCCTCCTCTGCCTCCTCCACCTCCTCCTTCTCCTCCTCCACCTCCTCTTCCTCCTCCTCCGCCTCCTGCTCCTCCTCCACCTCCTCATGTTCTCCACCACCTCCTCCTGTTCTCCTCCTCCTCCTCCTCCTCCTCCTCCAACTCCTCCACCTCCTCCTCCTGTTCTCCTCCTCTGCCTCCCGTTCTCCACCTCCTCCTCCACCACCTCCTCCTCCTCCAGGTGTCTGCGGAGCCCGACGGCTCCACCTACGTATTCCAGGGCTTCATCCAGGGGAAGGACTTTGGTCCATTTGGTCTGCAGAGACTGGGTGCGTTGGGTTCTTCTGCTGGGACCACCCTGTTGTGTGTCATTGTTAGAATTATTTACTGGTTGTGCTGTAAAGATCAGTCTGCTGTTTGCTAACCGTACACCTAGCTACATATTGTTATGTACATAAATACATCTGCAGGGGGGCATTTGATCATATTTGATCTACAAGTTTGTGTGTGTTTGTGTGCGTATGTGTGCGTGTGTGTGCGTGTGTGTGCGTGTGTGTGTGTGTGTGTGTGTGTGTGTGTGTGTCAGGTCTGAACATGTCGGAGAGCCACAACTCGTCTCCGCCCCAGCTGGGCACCAACAGCAGCTCGGTGGCCATCGCCATTTTGGTTCCCTTCTTTGCTCTCATCTTCACCGGCTTCGGGTTCTACCTGTACAAGCAGAGGTCTGTTCAAGAATCAAGATTCAATACTCAAGATTTCTTTATTGCCATATGTAACACGTAAAATGTACAATGCTTTCTCCCTATTCACTTCTGCAGTATTCTTCTGCACAACCCTAAATAATTCTTAATAGTGCCTAGCAAATACAGTAAAAAGTATTCTTCTGAACCGTATTCTTGTAAACATAAATACTAAAACAACTCTGAACAACTAGTAATATAGTACCTACAAAGTAGTTCAAACTAAAAAGTGTAAAACTAAAAATAGGTAAAAGTGAAAAATGACAAGTAAAGTAGTAGTAATCTGGCTGTTTGTGCAAAAAGGTAGTATAAGTGTCCGCGTGCAGTGGAGGAGTATTCTTATCCTAGTATAAAAAAGGTAACTAGAAGATAGAGGCAACAACATGTGATGGTAAAGTATAATGAAAATTGATAAGTGACCAGTGCAGTACAGTACAGTGAGAAAGAAGACCAGGAATTAACTGGTGTTTTCAAATGTTAAAGGGGCCCTAGTATAGCGCCAGGCTTGAGTGTGATTAGCCACGATAAACTGCTTCAAAGTGTGTCATGTGTCAAAATTCCCATCTTGACAAAGTGACATCACAAGTGTGGGAGTGTCCACCCTAAGATGTACTGTACGTATGCTGACTAGATCCATTTACCAGTTGGTACTGTCCACTGGGTGGGTAAGTCTGGTAGGCTGATCTAGTCAGCATACATCTAGTCAGCGGTTGCCGCCCCCAATATTCACGTATGGGTGCTTATATATTTATCCCGCACGGTGTGGTCCGGAGATCGTGGCTCCACACCAACAACAAACTGACTTTGTTGTTGTTTTTGCCGACGCACGAAAGGCACAAAATAAACTTTGAGACTTTATGAATTATTAAACCGGGAAGTAACAGTGCAGGAACTGGTTGAACTGCTCTATAAAAAAGCTGTATAATAAAACACTCCATAACTGCCCTTGCTGTACAGATATTTCTCTGTACAGACCTCGGGCTCGGTAAGTAGTTCATATTTACCGATTATGTTCCCCATTGTCTGGCCCCCCCAGGACCACGCCCAAGACCCAGTACACGGGCTGCTCCGTGCACGAGAACAACAACGGCCAGGCGGCCTTCGAGAACCCCATGTACAACACCAACGCCAAGGCGGTGGAGGGCAAGGCGGTGCGCTTCGACCCCAACCTCAACACCGTCTGCACCATGGTGTAGCCCGGAGAGGAGAGCGTGGATGGACCACCACCACCACCGCAACCGCCACCACCACAGTCCCACACCCCCACCCCAACCCCACACCCTCTTTACCTCCAGCAAGACCCGACTCCACCCTGTCGACGCTTCCTCGTGGAAGGAGTTGCCACGTGGCTGCGATCCACGATGACAACGGCATCTCCGTGGTAACCCACCGAGACCGAGGTCGGGAATAAAGGAACTGACATCAACGCGAAGGTCCGAAATCCATCACCTCCACCCTCCACTTCCCTAACCCTGAATCCTCGAATCCCTGATCCCTGAATCCCTGAATCCACCAACCCCAAAAGCGTCCTTCTTCAACTTCGCTTTGTGGACCGGATCTCGTTGAAACCGGTTCTCGTTGACGCTGTTTTCACACCGGTTCTTGTCTCAAAACTGGATCAACCCGGACCACTGGAGTGGACACGACACGGGAGGAGGAGGAGGGTAGTGTCCATTTGAATGACAGAAGAAGACGAAGAAGAAGAAGAAGAAGAAGAAAGATGAATGAATGAAAAACTGTGTGGTCTGTGTAGTCTCAGGATGGACATTGTCTACGACTCTTTGTCAAGAAGAGGAGACAGCGATATACCTGCCCTTAAAGCTGGAGCAGGTGGCTATGGCGGCGACGGCGGAGGGAGTGAACACAAAGTCTAATCTAGCGAGCGTCTGCAGAACGCTCCTCTGGGCCACGTCCCCTCTGGGTCACGCCCCCCAGCGCCTCTTTTAAACCAAACCACGTATACACACATGGACACGCAGGAAGGAACCGATATACAGACACAGAATATATTTTACAGACGCAAAAAAAATCTCAGAATAATAATAATAATAATCAGGGTTTGACTCCAGAGAGCTGCGCTGACGGCGAAAACCATTTTTCGAAAGCGCTTGTGCGACAGCTTTGGTTTGAAGCATCAGGATGCTGAAAACTGTTAGCTGCGAACACCGCCTCAACCCACGGGCCAAAGCTTCTGTTGCTCTCCAGCGACCCGGTGGGAACCCAGGACGGCTTGAACTACGGACTCAAGGGTATCCGGGTACCCGGATATGTGAACAAGGGGGCTTAGAAACCTGCTTCTAATCTCTAATCTCTCGTCATCCTGGGAGCTGAAAAAAACCCTGGAAAAAAGCTCTACTTTGACCTCTTAACGATTACAAACACGTCGACCCCGACTACACACACCGATTCCATTGAACATTTTTTTTTCATTGCTTTTTCATTACATACATCTCAACTGAAAAGCCTCCCGGTCGCTAGCGCCGGGCGGGAAATGTGAATCGATGCGGCAGCAGCTGCTTTGATTGACGTTGACGTGGCGTTGCGCAAAAACACTCAGAGAAGGGGGAGGGGAGGGGGGGAGGAACAAAATGGCGGCGCGGAGGGAAGTGGTAAAGTTGGTGTTGGAGAAGGAGGAGGCAGTCACTGTGAATCTGCAGATACTATTTTTAAAACGCCGGCTTTGTGCTAACCGTAACAGACACTCGTTACCAGCGGAGCCGTTTAACAACATAAAAAGGAAAGATGTGATTTCACCGAGGCCGACGTTGTTGGAAATAATATGCTTATATTAAGACGAAAGAGGATATTTTCCGTCTGACGAACAACAACAATGGAACCGAAGCAAAGGCTTCGTGTACACAGCTTTCAAACCCAGTTTTCTGTTTTTTTTTCCCTCCGGAAAGCTAGCGTGGCTAACGCTAGCAGGCAGCAGCTAATGCTTGTGGCATTAAACAGGGGCCAGCCGCCAGGAAGCTAATGCCCTGGAGACCCGACCATAAGCCCCTTCGCTGAACTGTGAACAGAGCAGGGCGAGAGACCACAGATATAAAGAGCAGAGAGAGAGAGAGGGCCGTGACAGGGCAGTAGGAACCAACCGGTAGATATAAACACTTATTTTGTCGTATCCCAAAAGGTTAAGAAGAACTTACGAAAAACAACAACAAAACAAACAAAAACCCCTGAACTGAACTTAAGCCAACGCAAACAGAGCTGGTAGCGGACGAGTGGGAGTGAATCATCCGTGCAAAAAAACAGTTTTTATTCCTCATTTGATTTTCCTGTTTTTTTGTTGTTGTTTTGTTTTTCCCCCCCACAATCCATAATAACGAATCAGGTTCGGTGAAACGAAGACAAAGTGTTCCGATCGCATGAGTCAACGGTGAACGAACGGGGCGGACTCACAAACACGGTGACCCACGAAAGGTCATGACCCCTCCCCCCTCCCCCTCTTCATGAACACTTGCCATGAACAGAACTCTTAAGTCTGTGTGTCTGCGTGTGTGTGTGTGTGTGTGTGTGTGTGGGGGAGGGGGGGGGGGGATAATGGGTCTTTCTGTTGTCACGGCGATGGGGAGGGGGGGGGTGTTGGCGATGGGCTTGGGTTCAAAAGCACACTCCACCAGAACACTACCTGTCTACGAACTCCAAGACGCCACACAACAACCTCTCCCTGCTGGGGGTGACTATCCATACCGATGTCACACACACACACACACACACACACACACACACACACACACACACACACACACACACACACACACACACACACACACACACACACACACACACACACACACACACACACACACACACACACACACACACAGAGCAGGAGTGACTACAGGGGGAGTGTGGAGCAGTTTGCTGACCACCACCAGAGGGCACAGCAGGAGGGGAACGCAGGATGCAGGAGCAGTGAACTTTTTTTCATCATGTTGGGCGGGGGGGAGCGGAAAGGTTGACGGACAAGATGGAGGCGATGAGACGATCGCCGTGACAACGTGAAGAAAGAACTTTCCCTTCTGCTCTTCCATCTCACGGCGCACACACACACACACACACACACACGAGCAGTCAGGTTTACAGACAAAAACAGGTTGGGTAAGACAGGACGGACGGAGAGAGGGAGAGAGGAGGCGGGGCTTAGGACCCCCCGGTGGGTGGGGCTTGGACCCTGGTGGGCGGGGCCTCTCCCCACCGTCATACTGCACTCTGTGAGTGCTTTTGTTCCCGTCTTTGTTAATGCTGCAGAATCTTCTGATCTGTCAATCGACTTGCTTTCATATATATATATATATATATACAGTATATATATATATACTGTATATATGGGAGCATTCACCACTTATATTTTTGTGTTATATATTTACTGGGGGGGAGGGTTGGGGGGGGAGATATTAATAACTGAGTTTTTAGAAGAAAATGAACACAAAACAAAAAGATGAACATGAAGAATAAAAAAAAAACGTGTGCCGTTCCCATGACGACAACAAAACTCAAAGTACTTTCTTTCCGGCTCGGTTTCGGTTTGGTTGCCTCGGTGACAACCCCCTTTCCCTCCTCTGAGGCAACAGCTGTCATGAGTGTTGTGATTTGCAGTCGTCATTGTTGCTATGCTACACCCCCCCCCCCTCCCCCCTCTTGCATCACAAGATCCGTGCCGTTATATATCTTCCGTTCGGGCCGAGAGTGTTTGACGAGATAAGTTTGCTCTTTTCCCTGTTTTTCCTTCTCCCCCTCGCTGGATAGCTTGCCCATGGCTGTGCTTCGCTGCTGCTACCCGATAGCCACCATGCTAACCCCATTATTGTGTGTGTGTGTGTTTTTCTTCTTAATTCACTCAATATCGATCCTCTGTGCTGCAGGGTGTAGGGTGTAGGGTGCAAGGTACAGGGTTTGGTGTGTAGGGTACAGAGGGCAGGATGTAGGGGGCAGGGTGCAGGGTGTAGGGTACAGGGTGTAGGGTACAGGGGGCAGGGTGTAGGGTGCAGGGTTTAGGGTGCAGAGTATAGGGTGCAGGATGTAGGTTGCAGGATATAGGGTGTAGGAAGCTGACATAGCTGCTACTAAATATATGAGCTCTCAACACTCTAATCCTAACGTATTTTGAAGAAGTGAACTTGAATCACGGCTCGCGATGCAAACAGAAATGATGCAAAGTAACAGAGAAGGCTTTTTGGATTAGCCTCTGCGTTTTCGTACAACTCACAAACCCCCTAATATATATTCTTATATAATGTATAAATATATAAATATATATAAATATTTGGGCTGCAGTTGCCTTAACATTTTGCCAACGGGTTGTGTGCGCGTTTAGTTATAACAAAACCAAGACACTCGCAGTCGGAAACGCGATAGATTTGCGCCGATATTCTTTATTTCCCTCCTGTGGCGGCCCGACGCTCCGGGAACGTTGATATACGTCCTACGTTACCGGTTCTGTAGCTCCGCCCGTTTATTTATGTTGTTGCGCGCAGGGTAGGCGTGTTCCCGCTTCTCCTAAAATGTTCAAACAAATCCTGCAAAGCCCCCGACACCACCGTTGTCACCGATTAATTGTCCCCCCCCCCCCTCCACCCTCAAAGAAGCAGGAGATATATTTGTTCCCCGCTCTCATCCGCCGGGCCTGGCGTATGAATTATCGTGTGGCGGCCATGTTGCTATTCCCCTCCCATACGATGATCTCCATAATGCGGATAAAATAAAATAAAATTGAATACCCATCAGGATTTATTTGTTTGTTTTTCTGGAGGGCACTAATATTGCTCGCTGTTTTGGTTTTTTTATGGAAGGCCTTAGGTTTGAGTTGGTGTTCATAGGTTATGCGATGACCAATTAAACCGCTTTCTGTTTTGGTCGGGTTTCCTTTGTATAAAACGGTTCAAAAATGTTCAAAAACTTTACTTTTCCGTGTTGTTTTACCGAGCAATTTGAACCAATCAGCCTCATGGGGCCAACCGCCAAGGCGAGCGTTGAACGTTGATCGGGTGGCGGAGTCCCGACGCAGCGAGAGAGAAAAAAATATCTAAAGAGCCGTCAAGAAGTGAAACCTTCACACATTTAACATTTAACACATTTAAGTCACAAACTATTTTGTTAAGTGAACTGTGATGACTTTACTGACTTCTTCATCCCGGCAGTGGGGGTCGGGTGGGGGGGGGGGGAAGTTATCCGTTTGTGGTTGAATGCGGAATCGGATTTCTTTTTTTGACGTTTTGTGATTTGAATTGTACTTTTATTTTTAATGTACGGAGCTAACGATGCTTGCCAAAAGGAACAACCCTGCCTATCCATGTCACACACACAAACACACACACAGGAACACACACACACAAGCGTACCCCTGCCCCGCCCTCTTCCTCCTTATCGGAAGTCATCTTCTTCTTCTTCTTCTTCGTTCTTGTGTTGCCGCTCTGCTTTCCCTGTCGACCGCAATAAGAGGCGTGTGATTGGAGGAGAAGCCCTCAGCTGTTCCTGCCCGGGGGGGACGACGACGGAGATATACACCATTTTGAGAAAAAAAAAGGAGCAAATATAGAACAAAAAAGTGTTTTGTACAAAAATATATTTTTATGAAGAAATTATTTGTAAAATGTATGAATCTATTATGTAAATTTTCAAAGCAATGTAAGATTAAAAAAGGCTAATTGCTTTTGTAAAAAACTACGATAAATGTCTTTTTGTCGTCATTTCTTCCTGGACGTTGTCTGTTAATTATTCAGTGTCCATTTTGTGTTCCTTCTGTGTGTGTGTGCGCGTGTGTGTGAGTGTTTCTAAATCCACAGCAATATCATAGCGATGGCGGGAGAAGGGAGACCAGACCAATATAGACCAGACCAATATATATAAATATATATATAGGCCCTACCACTCTGGGGTTCTGGCTGGTATGCAGTAGAAGAACAACACGGAGAACTGAGAACACAGAGTCAGAGACAGTATGGTTTAAATGTGGTGCAAGGAGCATTGTGAAGGAGGCAGAGCAGAAGAGACGACATTTTGAAGCTAAACCCTCCCAAAAACACCCTCACTCTACGTTTCTCTTCTATTAGATTCCTCCAACCAATCACTGAAGAGATCCCCTGATTGGTGGAAATGAGGCAACAGCGGCTTCTTAAATCTAAAGAGTCTCCTATACAGAGGGGGTGCAGTCAACTCGAAAACTAAGATTCTCACGGAGCATTTCACTCACCAGTACCTGACGGGTGGCTATGCTATTTCAAGCAAATTGCACTCAAATAATAGCTCTTACATCTAACAGCACCTTTAAAGGTTCTATATGGAAGAGTCACGGATTCCTTCTCATTACTGACCCCTTTGGTTGGTAGGTGAACTGCAGCCTGCTGGAGCTCTAAGTGCATTCAGAGCTCAGTGAGTTCAGACAATAACAATCAGAAACTAATGTTACTTCTAATCAGGGGTGTAAAGTACTTGAGTAATTGTACTTCGTTACAATACTTAAGTACTGTTTGGGGATTTGTACTTTACTCGAGTATTATTAGATTTGTATACTTGTACTTTTACTCAATTACATTTCAGAGAAAAAAAACATACTTTTTACTCCTTACATTTAAAATGCAGACCTACAAAGTACAAAGTACAAATCTCGCAGGTCCAACAATTTTAATTAGTATATTTGTTTCTCTGGCCGAACTAACGTTAACGTTATTAATCCTGCGGCCGCACTTTATTTAAAAACAGCCAATCAAATCCCATCAATGGAAGACTAACCCGCCCATACCCATGCTGATTGGTCCTTGTGCAAGACTAGACAGCGGGGATCTTTGATGAAACACCTGCTATCAGAAGAATAGACAGAGTGACAAGCTACAGAAGATGACTACAAACGATAGTACGAGTGATGAAGAGGACGAAACGGTCGGCGTGGACGGACAAGACGAGCACCCATGGCCTTGCAATAAAAAAAAGTTTTTACTTTTACTTTTTAGTGCTTAAGTACATTTAAAAGTAGAAACTTTTTTACTTTTACTCAAGTGTGTTTTTAGCCAGATACTCTGACTTTTACTTGAGTAAGATTTTGAGACGGTACCCATACTTTCACTTAAGTATAATTTCTGGGTACTTTTTACACCCTTGCTTCTAATCGTAATCAAACCTTGTACATGTTTAAAAAAAAGCTATGAAATAATTATCCGTGCTTCACGTCACTTCCTTCCCTTTTCCTGGGAAATCCGACCCAACTCAAATATAAGAGAAATCAGCCCAAAGTCGGGGAAGCTCTCATGTTTTAACTTCAACCACAACCTGCTCACAAACTGGCAATTTAAAGCGATTTGTGCTATAAAATACCTTTATGTAGTCCCTGAATGGATTCATGAATCTTACATACAGGACCTTTAATGAAGGCCTTATCACCTAATTAGGTTAATGGAGGCAAATTATGATTAAAGCTTATGTTGTTTTCTTTATTGACAATGCAACCCTGAGACACACTCACTTTCTAACATTTAAACAAACAACTTTAACAGTGCTTAAAGCTGCTGAAGATAAGACTTGATAGTTGTGAGGCGAGAGAGCAGAAGAGGACAGAAGGTATTGAATGGCAAATGGATTTGCACTTATAAAGCGTTTTTGTTCAAATCACTTTACAAATATTGCCTCACATAATGCCTCGTCAATCTTACCTACCTACAGCACCTTTAAACATTGTCACTCTAAAAATAATAGAAATATAATCTGATGTCGTTTCATTGAGGTTTAATTCATTCACGTTAAGTGGCAGAAACCATTGGGAAGATGTTGGGTTCGTTAGTGCTTTCTATATTTAACACTCATCTGGATAAACAATCCAAACAAGCCTGAATAAATAAAGTCGCAGAGCTAAATCTGGCACATAGCCGCTAACCAAACAACAACACACACAGACACACACACACACACACACACACACACACACACACACACTACACTCTCTCTGGCCCTCTAGGAAACTCTGGGGAGGCGAGAGAGAGAGAGAGAATGAGAGAGAGAGAGAGGTTGTGTGTTTGTATTCACTGATCGATTGAACCCGGGCTCCCCGTGGCATTAAACAGGAGACACATACTTAACCACAACTTCCATCCAAACTTTTTTCAGGTTTCGTTTGCACTATTATTGATTGCAGGCTTTCATGGCAATGCTCTACACTCTCTGTAGTCTGGCTTCTATTAATTACCTTTAAAAATATATATATATCTCCTTCACCCATTTGATCCTGTAAGCTTCACCAGAGAGCTGGAATCCATGTTTAAGCTCTGTTTGTGAAGGGAAGGTGATAATATGTGTAATGATGTAAATGTTAATGTTATGCGTCTGCCAAATGCCCTAAATGCTAATGCACATAATGACTGACAGGTAACTCCAACTGACACATTTAATTTAATCAGAATGAAAACAGCTAATATCTCAATGTCCTAATGTTTCAGATGATTGACTCTTCCAATGCGTTTAAAAAACATTTTTTGTCATCATTTAATCATCACATCGTGGGATTTTATTTGAGCTGACAACAAGGGCCTGAGAACTTATAGGCCTATACTGACCTCCTGATCAATAAGACCACTTCTGCCTTTCTGTCGGTAGATGGCGCTGCGCACCCGCCGCACTCACAATTCAATTTCAATGTAAAGAGCTTTATTGGCATGGGAAACGTACATTTACATTGCCAAAGTGAGTGGTAAATAAAAACAAAGAACAAAACAAATCAAAGTTACAATTGTCGATTGACAATGATGTACAATTGCAGATATTCTGTAACAAAAAATATGTAAATAAAGCTGCAATGTTGCAATCAAATGTATAAATCTGAGTATCTAAAATATACTAATAAAGAACTAAATATATACAGGTAATTAAGTCACCTTAAAAAACTGGGTTACAAAAAAAATACCCCAAAAAAACAAAAATACAAAAAAAACTAAAATACAACATAACAGTAAAATAAAATAAAAATGAAGAATGGGGAAAGAAGGTGTGTTGGCAGGTGATTTCCGCAGCTGGTGCGTTAACTCATGTTTCCTGTGGTCGTAATACACAGTGGCCGCCGCTAGATGGCGCTGATGGACCGTGTTAACATGCAGTTTCCACCGCCCGGGATTAAACCTGGACAGTTTTAGGTCTTAATTAACGTTTCCTAGCCTAGTCATTTAGGTGTAAAATATTCCTCACAAACATCTGTATGTTGCCTTCTATTGTGGTTGTCATGCTGTGCTAATTATATTGACATATATGAAATATAGACATTAATAAGCGGCTGACAGCTGTGTTGTTATTTCGTCCGCCTTGATTTCTGTGCAACCAATGGCCAGCAGATGGCGCCACCCTACTGCTGCTTCACCACGTGTGTGTGTGTGTGTGTGTGTGTGTGTGTGTGTGTGTGTGTGTGTGTGTGTGTGTGTGTGTGTGTGTGTGTGTGTGTGTGTGTGTGTGTGTGTGTGTGTGTGTGTGTGTGTGTGTGTGTGTGTGTGTGACCATGACACACTTAATTCTAAAACTACATTGTTTTATTTGCCCACTACCTATCATGTTTTTGGTATTGTATTTTAGATCAAATATATTTAATATCAAGCATAACTTTGATCCTGTTTAAACAAAATATGCTGAAAATATAAATACAAAATTACATAAAAATTAAATAGAAAGCAAATGTAAATTATCTACCATAATGTGAATTACAATCTTGCCTAGGCAGTATTTATCAAAATGTCTGTATTTCTTAATCTAAACCCATGTTGTTCCCATGGTTGAAGTGACTCCAGTGTGCCGGTTCCATGGCTGCAGGTCCCAGGCAGCAGGTCCCATGGCCGCAGGTCTCAGGCTGCAGGTCCCCAGGTCCCGTGGTGGTCTCAGCATCTCCCAGGCGGAGTAGGAGGAGGAGTTAGTGTCTCCTGTGTTCTCTGCTTGTCTGATTTGTGCGGTGGTGGTGTTAAAAGGCTGCTTGCTTCCATGGAGTCATGTCCACCAACCCCCCCCCCCGGTTAATGCGCCCCCCGCAGGGAGAGTGAGGGGGAGATGAGAGTTGTGTTGTTTACGAAGCGCACTAGGAGGAGAATTCTTTAATATCTGAACGCGGCCTGTCGGTCTGTCTGTGTGGCTTACTGCTGCAGCAGCACCGTCTAAAGTGCGTCGTGGAAAAATCTCTGTTTTGTCTGAAGTTTATTCGAAGAATGTGGAAAAATAGACAGAATGGGCTACAGCAGGATATATAAGTATAAAAATTTGATTTTGTATTTGTACATTCTCCCAACTGTAACTACTTTTGCAGACTGTGTGTGTGTGTGTGTGTGTGTACACACTAGTTGGCCATTTTATTGTATCCTTTTTAAAATCTATAAAATTCAAGGAAGAAAAAAAACAATTTTCCAATCACCTCATGTGAAATAATATCAACGTTTCAATGTCAACATCATCTTCACGTTATTAATCCTCAGGGTCATTAAAACATGATGTTGTTGTTGTGGGTCTTCTGGGGGCCCATGAGGGTTCTGTCTCAGTGTGACCTTTGACCCTTGCTGGTCAGCAACACAAACTTCTAGATCGTTCCTCAGAGTTCCACTGTGCTGCTCCAGCGATCCGCTCCGTCTCCGTCTCTGTCTCTGACTTCCGGATCAATCCGGGATTAGGCTTTACCGCAGGCTCCGCCCCCTTGGGACGGGATGCGTTAGTCTGCCGAATTATCCGAGCGAACGAACAGAGCGGCAACAGAACGGTGTTTTGTATCACAGCCACATTAATTATGCATAATCTGCATGGATACCGAGCGGGCCTTGATCATTTTCTTTCTTTCTCTCTGTTTTATTTTTTTTAATCCTCGTCGTAGTTTGAATTCCGAGCAAAAGAAATAGTTAATTGCCGTGGCAGCGTCAAGAGCGACCGCGCCAGCGTTTGATGTACGCAAACCGTTTTTGCGGGAACACAATCTATATGGCGTGCTGCTGATTTATTCATGTGAGAGAGAGAGAGAGAGAGAGAGAGAGAGAGAGAGAGAGAGTGCGGGATGAAACACAGTCACAGATGAAATGCTGCTGTTGTTGTTTTATGTTTGCATCCTGCGTGGTCGTGGAGGGGAAAAAAGGAGAGAAATAAAAAAATCAAATGAAAGCTCTGATTAATAAATGAGAAGAAGGGGAAAAAAACTAAAAACTAAAAACCGGGCACCAGGATATGATCTGCATTTCATCCGTTAGCGCTGTTAATTACAGTTAGCGGTGATGCAACGTTTTCACGTATTCTTTATCATCTTTTACTACATATGTAAAAGGTGGGCCCGTGTGTAATGTATAGCGGCGAGGGGACGACTGGACGCGGTGGGAAAGCCTCGCTACTCGATTCCTCGCTACTCGTTGCTCCACTGCGTAATGAGGACATTTGTTTAGCGCCAAAAATTGCCTCATTTTAAAGTTGACCATTTTGCTTTTCCGCCGCACTTTAAATAAGGCCCTTTCAACAGAACAGAACAGATAGATAGATAATTGGCACTTTGCAGGCCAATGCTGCACACATACATTAAGAAAATCGTTTTTCCTACTTTAATTAAAGCTCATTTAAATATAAGAACGTAATTAAAAAAGGAAAAAAACCCTATTCCAATCCTCCCCATCTAGCACGCCCTATTTTACCTTTTTAAAACCACGAAGAAGAAGAAGAAGGAGAAGAAGAAGAGACCAGATTGACAAGAGCGACGGAAGGCACGATTGGATTGAATGAACTCCTCCGATGAAAATATTTAATAATGCAAATTGGATGCAGGGATTTGCATACAGCAGTATTTAAAAACCAGCACCGTCGCCATGACCGTGGGGGGGGGGGGCTTGTCGGGCGGGAGACAAAAGAGGGGGATTATGGGTAGTGGAGAATCTCTCATGTTTTGATCACAGCACCGCTGGTCAGATCACAACGTTTTGTAAACAATATGCGAGGAGTCCAGAGAGTTTGATAATGTATTTATTTTGATTTATTTATTTATGTATTTCTCTCTCTATCGTGCAGGGGATGTAATTAGGCTGAGAGAAGCTGGCCTTCTGTACTGTACTCTAGTGTTAGAGTAATGAGGAGATTAGGGCAGCCTCTCGTACGCGTCACTAATCCTCATATACATTTCTAATTGTGTTTCCCGTGATGGACGACTCGATCGCTGGAAATCAATTCGAAAGCGGCTTATTTCCAACTGCCTGAAATTTCGTTTTTCTTTTAATCAGCTGTATGCTGCCGTCGTTTTCCTAGATTTACTTGTTTTAAAATAATATCTTTTGAAAAACTGAAATGACTACATAGCAACTGATTCGAGGGCGGATTTTGGGGCTTTGTCGTCGTGTGGTGAAGACCAGATGATGATGATTTAGTAATAATGATGATTTACAGTTTATCTTGGCTAAATGTTATGGTGGGAATTTTCATAACTTGCATGTTTTCTTAAAAATAACTTTGCAGAATATACAAGCGAAACAAGACTAGTTCAGAGCATAGTGCTGGAGTTGCAGAATACTACTATACAGTATAGTACATATTTATTTGTGTATTTGAGTATTTTTGTGTTTTCAAGATCCAAGATTCAAGAATTTTAATTGTCACATACACATACAGGATGTGCAGTGAAATGTGTGTGTGTGTGTGTATTTTTACAGTCCAATACATCTGTGTGTGTGTGTGTGTATCATGCAGGATATATGTGTGTGTATAGTTTAGTGCCATATCATCTGTGTGTGTATAATGCAGCATGAGTATTGGTGTGTGTATTGTGTGTGTGTGTGTGTGTGTGTGTGTGTGTGTGTGTGTGTGTGTGTGTGTGTGTGTATGTGTGTGTGTGTGCGTGTGCGCGTGCATGTGTGTGCGAAAAACGTGTCTTTGTGTGTGTGTCACACTGGTGTGTTAAAGGGGTGTCCTCCGCGCTTGGACACCCCTCAACCGAAACGTGTCCGAGGTCAAACGAATCTCTCTCTCTCTCTCTCTCTCTCTCTCTCTCTCTCTCTCTCTCTCTCTCTCTCTCTCTCTCTCTCTATCTCCCCCTCCCTCCCTCTCTCTCTCCCTGTGTCTAATCGATGAACGCGACATGTTCGTCCGTGTCCTACTGTGAGAGGCGACCATGTTAGATTAAACGCCAACTAGACGGGGGGGTCGAGGGAGAGAGAAGAGGAGGAGGAAGGAGGGAGGAGGAGGAAGAGAAAATCAATGCTTGTTGTTAAGGGTGGATGGTGGACATGGGGGGGGGGGGCGGATTTGTAGAATCACTTTACATGGTGTGTCCTGCACTATTTGCACTGTGGCGCCTGCCTCTATTGACCTGCAGAGAGGGAGGGAGGGGAGAGAGAGAGACACAGAGAGAGACAGAGAGAGAGAGAGAGAGAGAGAGAGAGAGAGAGTGATAGTCACCCAGTCATGTCCACCTGTCCCCCCCCCACCCACCCCCCCTCCCCCTAATGGCCAGTCTCTCCTCTCCAGCCATCGATGCACCTCCTCTGCTAATGGGAGAGCATCTCGCGGTGAAACCAGAGACCGGACTCATTGTTAGCACACACTCCACCCTTCTCTCGATGCATTGACCAGACCCCCCTCCACCTCCTCCACCTCCTCCTCCTCCTTCTCCTCCACATCCTCCATCCCCCCCACTTCCTCCTCCTCCTCCTCCACCTTCTCCTCCTCCTCCACCTCCACCTCCTCCTCCACCACCTCCTTCTCCACCTCCACCTCCTCCTCCTCTGAATGTGGCGAACAGCCATTTGAAAACCTCTAGTAGTGATTTTACACGATTAAATCTACTGGTGATTATAGTGAAATCAGAGAGGCACAAAAGTTATTATTAATCATAATTCCTGATCCAGGAATAAACTGTCTCTCTCTCTCTCTGTCTGTCTCTCTCTCTCTCTCTCTCTCTCTCTCTCTCTCTGTCTCCCTCTCTCTGTCTCTTTCTTTGAACAATTTTTAACACACACACACACACACACACACACACACACACACACACACACACACACACACACACGCACACACCACACACACTTTTATAGGTAGATGTAGCCCCAGACTATTCCAAACCTTTTTCACCACGTGTGTTAAAATCCCTGGCACACGAGTTTCAGTTTCAGTTAAATTCATCCCTGAGTTCTAGTTTCTATTTTGGAAAGTAGTCACCCCTGATCCGACCCAAATCAGAATGCATTATTATTATTACCGATCTGCAGTACTACTCACTGACCCTGTACTGCGTTGTGCTTGTAGTAGTAGTAGTAGTTGTATCTGCCTTTGTACATGGAGACAACTCTCTGGAACAGTTCCCAATGTTTTACTATTTCAATTAAAGTCGAACTCCTCCACTAAATATCACAAGTTCTAGTGATATTTTTGAAAGTTGCTCTGGATAAAAGCGTCTGCCAAATGCCCAAAATGTAAATGTTATAGTGATTCAGCAAAAGGGGAAAACAATATTTTCATTGACGTATAGCCTACTGTACATTTGATTTGAAATGCCTCGGGGGAGGATTCTCAGCAGCTTTTCAACTCATAACGTGGTTCGTGTTAAATATTTTATTATTTTATTTGATGGTTTAACATCCATCAATAATGTGACAGAACAACACAACGTAACAAAATGGCCACTGTGTTCCTCGACCTCCTCCTCCTCCTCTTCCTCCATTGCCTCCACCTAAAACTCCTCCTTCACCTCCTCCGCCTCATCCTCCACACCCCCACCTCCTCCTCCACCTCACCTCCTCCACTTCCTCCTCCTCCACCTCCCCCTCACCTCCTCCTCCTCCACTTCACCCTCCTCTACCTTATCCCCCACCTCCACCTCCTCCTCCTCCACCACCTCCTCCACCTCCTCCTGGTCCACCACCTCCTCCTCCTCGACTTCCTCCTCCTCCGCGTCCCCCCACTTCCACCTCCTCCACCACCTCCTCCTCCGCCTCCTCCTCCTCCTCCACCACATTCCTCCACCTCCACTTCCTTCTCCTCCGCCTCCCCCCACTTCCTCCCCCTCCACCACCTCCTTTTCCTCCTCCACCTCCACCTCATCCTTCACCTCCACCTCCTCCTTCTCCTCCCCCTCACCTCCTCCTCCTCTACCTCACCCCACTTCCTCCTCCTCCATCTCCTCCTCCACCTCCTCCTCCACCACCACCTCCTCCTCCTCCATCTCAACGCGATGCGATCCATATCTAGCAAGACGTGAACCAGGTGTAGTGGGTATAGTGGCGGGCGGGGTGCGGGGGGCGGGGGGGATCGACCCGGCGCCCGCCGTGCACGCTGGCACACGTGCGCACGCCTTTGTTTGACTCGGGTAATTGAAAGTGTTTTAAACTATTACAGCCACCGCAGGGCTTGTTTAACTGTCGAGCTGCCAGTCAAGCGGCCAAGCGAGGGAGAGGCAGGGAGAGAGAGGGAGAGAGAGGGAGAGAGAGAGAGAGAGAGAGCCCCACTCGCCCGTCAAGTCCCGTCAGTCACTGGAAACGAGAAGTGTCGGCTTAATGGATTTCTCCACACCGTTCTGTCTGGGCGGGAGAGAGAGAGAGAGGGAGAGAGATGGAGAGAGAGAGAGAGAGAGAGAGAGAGAGAGAGAGAGAGAGAGAGAGAGAGAGAATCAATGCCTTGTCATGTGTGAGTGTGAACCATCAAACGACCAGCTGGATTGGAACTGTATTTGTGTGTGTGTGTGTGTGTGTGTGTGCATGCACCTGTGTGTGTGTGTGTTTGTGCACGTGTGTGTTGATATGTGTGTGTGTGTGGGTGTGTGTCTGTGTGTGTGTGTGTGTGCATGTGTGTGTGTGCGTGTGTGTGTGTGCGCTACCTGCAATAGACAGGCGTTCCCCCTTCTGTCCCCGGAGCTGCGGTGGGCTCACAGTGTGTAAGAGGGGTCGCGCCCCTCCCACCAGCACCAAACAACAACAAACAACAAACAACTTCAGCACCAGAGTGGGCTTGTTTTGCCTCCTTCTCTCCACCAGGGGGCGGCTGACTTCTGTCCTCATGCTGGTTGGATCCATGGTGTTTGTCTTGTTGTTGTTGTTGTTGTTGTTGTCTTTAACACTCTCGCTCTCCAGACCATCATATTGTGATATTCCTACAGGTGGCACAGATGTTGTTCACTATGATGAAATCAAGATTCAAGAAGTTTAATTGTCAAATCACTGGAAGGAAATGCATCATAAACGGCAACAATTTGATTATTTGTTTATCCTTCTAAGAGACTTGTGTGGCGTTACGTTCACCATTTAGGGGCAGGTGTGTTCGCTGGGGACACTGGGAATCGCACCCTAGCAGCTGCACGGTCCTGCACATCAGTAGGATTTGTGTTTTTTTTCTGTTTTGTTTGGTTTCTTTGCATGTGGATTTATTTTAGCGAGTAAAACCCAAAGTGAGCTGGCTGACTAAAGCGAGACACTGCTGAGTTCTGCTGGGTGGAGCAACACGGGAGGCTTCAGGATGTTTTAGTTTAGTAGTTTCAGTGTTTTTGGGGCTTCTTGGATAACAGCGGACGTCTCTGTACAGCACAGTCGGTCGTCTTATGAGCGGCAGAAGAACACCATCGCTAAATAGGAACTGTCTTTTTTAGGGCTTCATGGTTTTTACTTCTCGCGAAAATGTCTGACACAATTTGGCTTCTATTCGGGCTTACAGGCCCCTCAAACGACAGCATAATTACCAGTTACTGTAACCTGAGATGTATATATATATATATACAGTATATATAATATATGGATATACGTGCAGAAGGCGCACACACGACACACCCTTCCCTCCAAAAAGTTATTTCTATTTGATGGCTTCCAGCGTCGGCTACACAAAATGGCCACCGTGGCACGTACCTTCTCCTCCCCACGCCACCACCTCTCCTCCTCCTCCTGTGATTCACCGCCAGGACACAGCGTCCCGCGAAAACTCCTCCACCCTGCACCACCATCTACCCGCCACCCGGCCCGCTTTTATCTCCACCAAAGGGATGGCCTCTCGACGGCGGCGGCAGCGGCTAACGTGCTAACGCGAGGCAGAGGGAGACGTCTCCGCTGAGCTAAAGCAGACGGCCCCCCTGAAAGAGAATCAAATCATTCCACCATGTCCCCGGCCAGAGAAGTGGTAATTACTTGTAATTGGAACTTTTTGAAATCTCTTTTTCTCGCTCGCTCCTTTGCTCCTTCTCTCCTTCTTTCTTCCTTTCTTTTCTTCTCCTTCTCTCCTCTCCTCTCTTTCCTGTCGCTCTTTTTATCCAAATTGGATGATTTCCTTTTCGCGTTTTTTTTCCTGGACAGCGTTTTTTTTTTCCAAGGGGCCTCGGGTTCGGCGATCGCAGCGGAATTGAAAATGGTTTTCTCTCGTCCGCGAGTGTATTATTATTACTATTGTTGTTGTCATCGTTGTTGTACACGTTTTCAGACACATACACACGCACACACACACACACACACAAACACACACACAATCATGCACATATGCGCCCCCCCCCCCCACACACACACACACACACACACACACACACACACACACACACACACACACATGCACATACACATGCACATGCAGATGCTCACAGAGGGTAATTTTATCTGCCTTTACGACACTACTCCGAAATGTAGCCCCTTCAGTTTGTGTGTGTGTGTGTGTGTGTGAGAGAGAGAAAATATGTGTAATAAATATCCGTTGGCTATCATATTTTTGTGGATAGCGTTGTATGTGCCTAATTCTAATGCTATATTAGCTTGTAGCCGTTTCTGTACTTTTTAATGAATGATTATACTAATAACATAAAAACATGGGATTTGAAATTCTATCTCACAACAGCTGTGCACCAGTCAGGCCTGCGGTACTTAAAACCCATCTAAACACAGTGTAATCCTAAGCACGGCACCTGATTAATACCTATAATTATCAATATTTTAGCGATTTCCTCCTGTTTATCCAATATTAAAATTACTTCCAGCGGATCTACTTGTTTACCAGCGGGCCGGTGATTATTAAAACGTGTTCCGTTGCGTGGCGTCGATACGTTACGAATGTGCGGAAAACTCGACAATTAAAACGTCAGGAAACAATAAAACGTAAGCAAAACATAATGAAAAATTGCACAAAAAGCTGTTATGTTCATGACCACTGGTCGCATAAAATAAACAACACACACACACACACGTGAAACAGATGCCAGAATTGAGAAGAATAAAGCAAAAAAAAAAAGGAATTAACTTGACGTGTTGCCGGAGGGATTCGGTCGTCATCATCCGAGGAGAAGAGTCATGTGGTGTTGTGTTCTAGCAGCGGATTGGCTGCTGATCATGTGACCCACATTCACAATACAAACACAGTAAACATCACAACATGTTGACTCGTGCGCACATGTTTGATATTAAAAAGTAGTATTATTATTATTCTAGGATATTACTATAATAGGTTGGGTTCAGACGATGGTATTTTTGTGTGCTTCCATTTTTATTTATTTTATTCTTTTCAAGATTCAAGCAGTTTCGTTAATCTTGAATCTTGAATCACAATACAAACACATAACAACATGTTGACTATGTTTCAACTGTAATGTTAAAACATAACATATTGGGTTTGTTTTTTAGTTTTTTTTAAATGGCCACCCACAACCCAAACAACCCAACAATTGTATTTGTGTATTTTTATTCCATCATGTCACAGCCTTTAAAAAAAAAAATATATATATATAATATATATCATTCAATGTGTTAACTGCATTCTGTCAAAACAAAGAGAGAGTGAGGAGTTTCGCTTTTGTCGGTCGCTCGTAAAAAAAACTGCAGACCAGCATCCATTTTCCGATCCAGAACGTTCAAGAGCCACCGTGCACCACACACACCACGCCTATACCCCTAAAAAATAGAAACACGGCCCTTCTCTCTCTTTTCTTAGCAATGGCGTTCAATAAAGCTGTGTTGTCGCAGGCTGCCCGTGGTTCTTTTAAGTATAAACGCACAAACTGCACATTCACCGTTCACACGTTAGCGGGCCGAGGGACGGAGGGACGGA
>PIJE02000080.1:531789-536789 GCA_002895965.2 Coryphaenoides rupestris | reverse complement strand
TGACACCTTCCACGTATGTACAGTAGATAACAAGTAGATTTTCCGGACTGTATTTTGACTACGGTACACGCAAATTTACGAAGGCGGTATGTTAGATGCGAAAGAATAATAATCGAATAATAATTCCGATAAACGTCATGCAACATTTAGCCTACATAGATTCCGAAAAAAGTAACCATGGCGACGGAATGTCCAGCTCGGCGCGTTTGATTATCGGGCGTCGCCAGTGAACCAGAAGAGTGTTTAAGGTGACGGAGGAAGAGGAGGAAGTGGAGGAGGAGGGGGAGTAGTGGAGGGGGGAGGAGGGGGAGGAGCAGGAGGAGGAGGGGGAGGAGCCGGAGGAGGAGGAAGGAGGAGGGGGAGGGGGCTAAGAGGAGGGGCACGAAGAGGAGGGGGAGGAGGAGGAGGAGGAGGAGGAGGGGGTCAAAGCGTCGAAGACGCTGTCCGCTTATCGGGGAACTGTCATCTGTGGTGCAACATGAGCCGGCCATTTTATTCTCCTTGTACACACACTTGTCGTACACCTCCTCCTCCTCCCCCTCCTCCTCTCCCTCTCCCCCTCCTCCTCCTCCTCCCTGTATCCTTTACATCACCCCCCCCCCTCCCCGTCCAGTATTGATCATGTCGAGCCATTATTTTGGTTTTCACGCGTCTCTCTATCCCCCCGGCGACCGTCGGGACGACCGTTGCTCTGTCGCCGTCCTGGCTGCTGCCCCCCCTCCCCTCACCCACTCCCTGCCCCACCCTCCCCTCTCCTCTGGCTGGGAAGCCATCACCATCATCATCATCATCATCATCGTCAGACTGTTAGCTGCACCTCCCTCCTTCGCTCAGCTGCACACCGACCATCTCTCTCTCGCTCTCTCGTGCTCTCTCGGTCTCTTTCTCTCTCTCTAGCTCTCTCCCCTCTCTATCTGTTGTTCTCTCTCTCTCTCTCCTCCTTCTCTACATCTCTTCTCTCTTCTCTCTCTCTCTCTCTCTCTCTCTCTCTCTCTCTAACCTATGGGCCAGTCCAAGAATTAGTGGAACGGTGTTGTCTGTTCTCAGCTTGTTTTCAGTTTGTCTCTTTCTTTCTTTCATGTCTTCCTTTCATGTATTTCTTATTTTGGTCTTTCTTTCTCTTTCTTCTGGTATTTCTTTCTTTCTTTCTTTCTGTCTATCGAGGACACAAATGCTTGTCATCGATACCACCATTCAATATTGATCATGTCAACGAGCACATACGCATGCACACACACAACACCAGCACGCACAAAGACACACACAGACACCACACACCACGCACTAAAGACGCACAACACTGCAACAAACACACACACACACAACCCCCACAACCCACCCAAATCTACAACTCTGCTGGCCTCTCTGGTTTATGCCCCTCCCTCCCCTTCCTTTATCCATGTCCCCGATGCCTTCCCTCGTCAGTTGTCACTCTATTCCTATACTCTCTCTCCCCCCCACCCTACTCCCCTCCCCCCCCCTCTCTCTCATTCCATTCTTCTTGCTACCGCACTGTCACCTCTCCTCCTCTCTCTGTCCGCCCGCGCCGTACCTCGCCTCACGACCCTCCTCCTCCCCGGTCCTCCCCCCTCCCCTCCCCCCGTCCTGCTGATCTATCCATCTCCCTCGGCCCCTCCCCTCTCTGTCTATTTATCTATCTCTCCTCTCCTCCCCCCTCTATCTGTCTCCTTGTCTCTCTCAATCCAGTCTCCGCCGTTCTCTCCCTGTCCTCATTTCTCTCTCTCTTTTCCTCCCGCTTCTTTTTTTTTTTTTTTTTTTATTTTATTTCTCTCTCTTCCACCGCTCTCATATCCATCTCCTCCTTCCTTTCCTATCGTCCCCTCAGTCCTTTCTCTCTCCCTTATCATCTCCCTTCCTTCTCCTCCCTCTCTCTCTCTCTCGCTCTATATAATATATATATATATATCTGTCTTCATCTCTCTCTCTCTCCATCCCTCTCCATCCATCTCTCTCTCCCTTTCTATCATCCCTAATGTCTTTCTCTCCCTAAACTCTCCCTTCCTCTGTCTCTCTCCTCTTTCTCTCTCCTCTCTCCTCTCTCGTCTCTTCTCTCTTCTCTATCTCTGTACTCCCCCGTATCCCCCCTCTTTCCTTCCAACATTGTCGTTCTGTCTCTACATGTCCCTCTCCCTCTCTCCTCTCTCCCTCTCTCACTCCACCTCCACCCTCTCTCCCTCCCTCTCTCTCCTTCCCTCACCTCCCTCTCTCCCCTCCCTAAGTCTCCGTCTCATTCTTCATCCCCTGTTCTCTGGAACTCGGATGGGCTCCGGCTGTCTGGTGTTCTGGAGGCAGTGGGGTGGGGGGGGGGCGGTCTGGTGGCCCGTGCTGTTGTGTGTGTCGGTTGCGATCGCGTCGGGTGCGTAGGCTGAGGTGCGGCTGGCAAGGGACACCTCTCACGGCCAATCAGTGTTGGTTCGAGGCCGCGGAGGCTGCGCTCGCCGCCTGTCCCCGCCGCTTATTGTGAGGATCAGCGGCAATCAGCACCTCCTCCCCCCCTCTCTCTCCTCTCGCGCTCCCTTCAATTCTCTCAGACGCTCGCCCCTCTCTCGCTCTGTTTACCCTGCCTTTCTTTGTGTGTGGTGTGTGTGTGTGTGTGTGGTGTGATGTGTGTGTGTGTGCGTGGCGTGTGTTTGCTTCTCTCTCTCCTCTCCCCTCTCCCTTTTCCTCTCTTTATTGCTCCCCTGCCCTCTCTTTCATCTTCTCTCTCTCTCTCTCTCTCTCTCTCTCTCTCTCTCTCTCTTTATTCTTCTGCTCCTCTCTCCCTCTCCTCTTTCTCTCCTCTCTGTTTTCCCTGATGTTTCTTTTGGCAAGTACTACTAGCTGATGGCCGGTGTCTGACGGAATGATATTCTAGAGTTGGAGTCTCTCTTTCTCTCTCTCTTTCTACTTACCCCCCCACTCATCCCCTGCTTAACATATTCTCTCCTTACCATCCGACCGGCCTAAGAGAGCTATGCCTGAATTGATGTAGCATTTCAAATATCACAACACTAAAACTGCCGACTCAGTCAATGGTTTTTATGTTTGTCTTTTTTTTTTAAGTAAGAAATTTGACATCAATTGCTGAAACCCCCCCCCCCCCCACAAAATACAGTATTAAATTAGAGAACATCGTGTTTCATTTTATAATGTTCGTCTCTGCTTTGTCTGGTTGAATCTATTAAATCCTGTTCAAGTGTTGAGTTAATGGGTGTGTATGTGTGTGTGTGACCTGTTGTCCCCTCCTGTGTACATTGTGTGTGCACTGTGTGTGTGCATTTGCAAGTTCCCGGGAGGCCAGTTGGTCTGACCCCCATCGGGCTGCAGTGTCGCCTTGTTTGGGGGAGGGGGAGGGGCTTGGCAGCGATGGCATCATGGTGGTCGGTGGTGGAGATCTTGTGGTGGTGACAGCAGCCATGTTGGTCCGTGGTCGGCACCAATAGCCGAACTGGCGACAAGGTTAGATTTAAAGGGATGGAAGGGAAGCGTAGTGCGAGAAGAATGGGAGGGCGGAGCCAGGGGCCGGGGCCAAAGGTGTGTGTGTGTGTGCTGAATGGGGGGTGGGGGGGGGGAGGTATGGCTACCTTTCCATGTTTCCCATGCATCGCGCTCTCCGTCGGCCCATAATGAGTCCCTCATATGCGGCGTGTCTGAGGTGTAGCCATTAGCAACATGAGCCTCAGGGCTCCGACTCAAGACCCACTGCAGTACTTCGCCAACGCTCGCCTCATCCGATAGCTGAGTAGTTAATTGACGAGTTAAATTGCGTTTCACACGGAAATCAGCTCAACTAAATCTGAAACAAGGTCAAACTGTTGTTGTTGTTGACATGTTCATTGTGTCGTTGGTGTTTAGAGTGTGTGGTGTGTCTGTGTGTGTGTGTGTTTTCATGCTGGTATCAGGCCATGGCCATGGTTCTCACTGTAGTGGTGTACATATTTTAATCTTGAGGATCAATACCAATACCAATACCATTGCCAACTTTTGTATTCCTTAGTTAACTATTATTTTACAAATTGTTATTGTTATTATTATTGTTATTCTATTAGGCAATGCACTTTACATGTATAATTCTACTTATTTTTCTTATGTTGTTGCCATTTTTGAGCAAAACCTGCGCACAAAAATTTATCCTTCGGGTTAATAAAGTTCTATCAGACCCCCCCCCCCCCTCAGTGGGAAGTGTGTGTGTGTGTGTGTGTGGTGGGATGTCCCACTGTGGGAAGGTTGAATGCATTACCACGGCCGACCCTCCGGGCGCCCGGCGATCATTATACACACGATGTTCCGCGCAATGTGTAGTTTGACAGTCGGACTCTTACTTTGAAAAGAAATAGTTTATCACCCACCCACCTCACCTCACGCTTCTCATCTATCTCTGCACTGCTGGGAACCGGGAAGTCAAATCACGAGGAGCCTTTCCATCCTGGCGTCTTACCCGACTGCTCGTTTTAGTGTGCGGTGAGGATGCGCACACACGTGGTGTGTTGAGGGTTCTAACAATGTATGTATCAGGCGCTTACCGTGTAAGTTTGCGCACCTGCGCGACAGCTGTCGCGGAAGCCTCAGCCTGGCGAAACTGTTCCAGGAACGACGACCCTATAGAGATACGCAGTTTTACCCCACTCAGTCACACACACACACACCCACGACACACAACACACAATAAACGCTAACTTCTGCTTTGAGGTTTTGCGAAACCCAGGCGCACTTTACATAATAAGGATGGTAAAAATTTTGAACGAAAGCTTATCGAGCAGTTTAAAATGAAACGGCTCTACAAGACTGGTTTAAAAAGAACGAGCTCTCTTCAGGAAAGTTTTATTAATAGCCCAACTTCAAAAGTCCCTGGCTTTAGATCTTCAGGGGGGTGGGATTGTTGTTCCATCAAGTTGGCGTGGCGGATATGAACTAAAGGGTTTTCAAAATGAAGACTTTTAAGACTTTTTTAACATAAAGGCCGACGAGAGAACATCCTCAAGACGGCCATCTGAGGAGAA
>PIJE02000080.1:501520-531764 GCA_002895965.2 Coryphaenoides rupestris | reverse complement strand
ACCGCTCTGATAATGACGGAGAACAATGAGGAGGAGAGAAGGAGCAAGGAGAGAGGGAGGAGGAGGAGGAGGGGGGGGGAGAGGAGGAGGTGGAGGAGGAGGAGGTGTACGACAAGTGTGTGTACAAGGAGAATAAAATGGCCGGCTCATGTTGCACCACAGATGACAGTTCCCCGATAAGCGGACAGCGTCTTCGCGCTTTCCCCCTCTCCTCCTCCTCCTCCTCCCTCTCCCTCTCTCCCCTCCTCTCCCTCCCCTCCTCCTTCCTCCTCCTCCCTCCTCCCCTCCTCCTCTGCTCCTCCCCCTCCTCCCCTCCCTCTCCCCCCTCCTCCACTTCCTCCTCTTCCTCCGTCACCTTAAACACTCTTCTGGTTCACTGGCGACGCCCGATAATCAAACGCGCCGAGCTGGACATTCCGTCGCCATGGTTACTTTTTTCGGAATCTATGTAGGCTAAATGTTGCATGACGTTTATCGGAATTATTACCCCCCCACTCATCCCCTGCTTAACATATTCTCTCCTTCCATCCGACCGGCCGAATGCCTGAATTGATGTAGCATTCAAATATCACAACACTACTCACGACTCAGTCAATGGTTTATGTTTGTCTTTTTTTTTTTAAGTAAGAAATTTGACATCATTGCTGAAACCCCCCCCCCCCCCCCCCCCCCCCCCCCCACAAATACAGTAAAATAAATTAGAGAACACGTGTTTCATTTATAATGTTCGTCTCTCTTTGTCTGTTGATCTATTAAACCTGTTCAAGTGTTGAGTTATGGGTGTGTATGTGTGTGTGTGACCGTGCCTCTGTGTACATTGTGTGTGCCTGTGTGTGTGCATTGTGCAAGTTCCCGAGGCCCCACCCCCATCGGCTGCAGTGTCGCCTTGTGGGGGAGGGGGAGGGGCTTGGCAGCGATGGCATCATGGTGGTCGTGGTGGAGATCTTTGGTGGTGACAGCCATGTTGTCGTGGTCGGACCAATAGCCGAACGGCGACAGTACTGGGAGGGAGGGTGGCGAGAGGGGGCGGAGCCAGGGGCGGGGCCAAGGTGTGTGTGTGAGTGTGTGTGTGTGTGGGGGGGGGGGGGGGAGGTCATGGCTGACCTTTTCATGTTCCCATGCATGCGCTCTCCGTCGGCCCATAATGAGGTCCTCATATGCGGCGTGTCGAGGTGTAGCATTAGCAACATGATGGTCCTCAGGGCTCCGACCTCAGACCACTGCAGTACTTCGCCACGCTCGCCTCACTCATAGCTGAGTCGTTAATTGACGAGTTAATTGCGTTTCACACGGAAATCACTCACTAATCTGAAACAAGGTCACTGTTGTTGTTGTTGACATGTTCATTGTGTCGTTGGTGTTTAGAGTGTGTGTGTGTCTGTGTGTGTGTGTGTTTTCATGCTGGTATCAGGCCACGGCCATGGTTCTCACTGTAGTGGTGTACATATTTAATCTTGAGGATCAATACCAATACCAATACCATTGCCAACTTTTGTATTCTAGTTAACTTATTTTTTTACAAATTGTTATTGTTATTATTTATTGTTATTCTATTAGGCATATGCACTTTACATTTATTATTCTACTATTTTTCTTATGTTGTTGCCATTTTTGAGCAACCTGGCACAAAAATTTCCTTCGGGATTAATAAAGTTCTATCAGTCAGTGGAAGTGTGTGTGTGTGTGTGGGATGTCCACGTGGGAAGGTTGAAATGCATTACCCGGGCCGACCTCCGGGCGCCCGGCATCATTATACACACGATGTCCGCGCACATGTGTAGTTTGACAGTCGGACTCTTACTTTGAAAAGAAATCCACCTCACCTCACCTTCTCATCTCATCTCTCGCAGCTGCTGGGAACCGGGAAGTCAATCACGGAGCCTTCATCCTGGTCTTCCCGACTGCTCCGTTAGCGTGCCGGTGAGATGCGCACACACGTGTGTGTGTGTTTACATGAAGGTTGACAGCGCTGCTCTTACCGTGTAATTCCACCTTGTCTCTCACAGCTGTCGGGAAGCCTCACGCTGGCAACTGTTCCAGGAACGACGACCCTATAGAGATACGCATGTGTTTACCCACAGCAGTCACACACACACACACACACACACACACACACACACACACACAAAAACGCTAACTTTCGCTTTGAGGTTTTGCGAAACCCAGGCGCACTTTACATAATAAGGATGGTAAAAATGTTTGAACGAAAGCATCGAGCAGTTTAAAATGAAACGGCTCTACAAGACTGGTTTAAAAAGACGACTCTTCTTCAAAAGTTTTTTAAGCCACTTCAAAGTCCCTGTGCTTTTAGATCTCAGGGGGTGGGATTGTGTTCCATCAAGTTGGCGTGGCGGATATGAACTAAAAGGGTTTCAATGAAGACTTTTAAGACTTTTTAACATAAAGCCGACGAGAGAACATCCTCAAACGGCCATCTGAGGATGTTTACGTCGTCCCGCGATGAAGACATTTTTCGTCACATGCTTTATCCCCAAGCTCTGAATGCTAACGGCAAATTAGCAGTAAAAAGCGCAAACGCAAACGCCGTTCACTGCTTTTAAACGCGACAACATAAAAAAGGCTGGAACGGCGTGGGCGTGCGAGGTCGGCGCGAACCACAGCCTCGCGCGCACGAGCGAGCCATCCCATCCTCCAGACCGTCCTCGGGAAAAACATTCCCGGAAATTCCCAGTGTGTGTGCACACACATAGATGCACGTGCACACACACACACACACACACACACACACAGATGCACACGCACAGGCACACACGCACACACGTAAACATAGTTGCGTAGAAAAGAAAAATACTAAGAGACGAAGGGGGCGGAGGGGGAGGGGGGTGGAGGGGGAGGGGGGGAGGCTCGGAGGAAGGCTCATTTGCATACGGTGCATCATTAGCATAAAGTTACGGACAGCAACGAAGCGGGCGTGCGGGCACGGTGATGAATAGCTGCCTCAGTACAAAGTTGCCTCAAAGTAGACTTCCCCCCTCACCCTGATTTGCATCGCCGCCTTTTATTTATATATTTAGCGGCTGCCTTAATGGCCGACACTTACCGTTGTTGGCTTCAAGCCCCCCCTCCCCCTCCCCAGCCTCCTCCTCCCCCCCTCCCCCCTCTCGGTGGGCAACACCCCCTTGATTTAAATGGGCTAGTTTGGGCGGCGGTGCAAGAGTGGTTGTCATTGAGGAAGTGAAGAAGAAAGAGAGAGAGAGAGAGAGAGAGAGAGAGAGAGAGGCCCAGATGAACTGAGGTGCTAAGAGTATAATATGTGCAGAATGGATTAATTGGCCAAAGTTTTTAATGGCGAGCCAATGGGGGCTTCTTTGTGTGTGTTTATGTGTGTGTGTGTGTGTGTGTGTGTGTGTGTGTGTATATGCCTTTTATTCCCGCACGTGGACAACACAGCACGTCGCTGAGTGGATGCTAACGTTCCCCCCTCACAACATCGCATTAAACCTGGACGACAGTCTGTATCTTACCAAAAATGCATCGTCTTTGAAATGCATGCTGGGAATATAATGACTATTAAGACACATACGTTCATATTTGTTCCTGGACACGGCACACAGTCTGGTCGTCTATAACACACACACACACACACACGAGACATTTGCGTCATTTTGGCAACATTTTTCCCAAATTAGATTGAGAGCCAACAGTTTGGTTCTAAATCTCAAATTTAGAACTCATTTCGGAAATTTAGAATTGTTTCGCCGTTCTATTTCGGAATTCAGAATCGAGCGCAAACAAACATCTCGTCGGCCCTCCCGGACGTGATCAATCATTCCCGTGCAAATCGATGGCCATTTGTAAAAAATAACCCCAAAACATATGTTGGCGTTCCCGGGTCGCCGTGGTGCCCCAGCGACTGTGTGATGATGATGTCGCCTCCCATGGCCCAATCAGCAGCGCCATCAGCCCCAGCCCCTCCCCCTCCCCCTCCCCCCCATGCCCCCCCCCCTCTCCCTCCACTGTCAGTCATTCAGGGGGAGCTAATAAGGCGGGAAGCCCCATGGAAAATAATATTCCTATGAAAACACTGTAATTACATTCCGCCGTCTCGCGCGGCAGCGATAATTAAATGTGATTGAGTGTTATTCACCTGCTAGCAATTATAGGAGTCTTTAATTATCACCTTGAGATCCTTAAGTCTTAACTTGGCTTCTTCACCGGTTAACTTTCTTCCACCGCGGCGCAGAGACACAAGAATTGAACTTGATCGCGTGTGTGTTGCTGTGTGTGTGTGTGTGTGAAGAGAGCTCATCAAAGAGTGTAGAGCCCCCCCCCCCCCCCACACACACACACATTATCACACATACGCACACACACTCGCATAAATACACACACACTCGCACAAATACACACACACACACACACACACAAACACGTGCACACACACACACTCGCACAAATATATACACACACACTCTTTCTAACACATGCTTATAGACACACACATCCCCTTGAATTTCCAGGTTTTACTTTTGGGTCCACCTATCAATTTTATTTCAAGTGTAAAATAATAAATAAATAAATAAATAAATAAATAAAGCTAAACAGTAAACAGACTAAATAAATCATGCTTATTTTCCCTTCTCCACCTCTCTGTCCACATTTTCTCACGTTTCATTTTAATACGATTATTTTTCAACGTTTTTTCGCGTTTTCCCTCACACACACACACACACACACACACACACGACACACACACACACACGCACACGCACACGGACACGCCACATGGACACACACACACACACACACACCACCACAACACACCACACACACACACACACGCACACGGACACACACACACACCGCACATGGACACACACACACACACAGGCCCGCAAGTCCGTGTGTCCCAGGCTGCTGTGGGGGGGGGGGGGAGGAGGGGAGAGAGCAGGAGGAGGAGGAGGAGGAGGGGGAGGTGAGGGGAGGAGGGGGAGAGGGTGAGGACGAGGGGGGTGAGGGCTCCTGAACGGCTGTTTCATCTGGTCACCCGCGGCCTGACGAGATCCGACCGGCGCGATCCGGTTCCCCAGCGGAGCGCTGCACCGCTGAGGCTAGCCGTCGCTCCCCATAAGCTAGTTGTGCTCGGAGTGTGTGTGTGTGTGCCTGTGTGTGTGTGTTTGTGTGTGGGGGGGGGGGGATGCTGTCTATTTTTGTAAAAACTAAATGAGGGAAAGCAAAACAACTCTAATCAATCAGAGATTTGTATAATATTGTACATTCCTGTATTTGTATTTGTATTTTAGGAGTGCCTTTTTACCCTCTTCTCTAATAAAGCAGATACTAGTACTCAGGCTTTGAGTAGTATTTATGTTTTGTACTTCTTCGTCTGTGAGTAGTATTTATGTTTGTACTTCGACTTTGAGTCTAATTTATGTTTGTACTTCGACTTTGAATAGTATTTATGTTTGTACTTCTTCGACTGTGAGTAGTATTTATGTTTGTAGTGTGTACCGTTCATTTGTACCGCAGAGGTGGAGGTGTAACACTCCGTTGCTCCGAGCTGATCACAGTTTTCTGTGTGATATGGTGAAGTTATCTCTTATCGTTTTTTTTTTTTTTTTTATGTTTTTAAAACAACAACGATGGTGTTCATTGGAGTGGAAGGGTGCGATCTCTTCACCCAAACATTGATTTGAGGAATGCGCTTTAGGAAATGATTGAATAAAAACGGTAAAAATCTGAAATTAGTATGATTTGATTCTGTGCCCTCTCGCTCTCGCTCATTCCATCGAGAGCGAGAGAGCAAGAGAGAGAGAGAGAGAGAGAGAGAGAGAGAGAGAGAGAGAGAGAGGAGAGAGAGAACGCTCTTAAGACATTACTTGACCACACACACACATCCAGGCGAGTATCGACTCCGTATCGGGCGATAAAAAAACCAAATAAAAAACAATAAAAGTGAAGATTCATCTCCACCACCACTTTTATATCCAGCACGCGGCTGACGCCAGAGGCTATATCAAATTTCCAAACTGTAACTGTCTTATTTTATTTGATTACCCTCGACTTTTATACCCCCCGGTACGATCTTGTGCTGTGAGTCAGTGTCTTCTCATACCTTCCACGAATATAATATTTAGTCGGCCGACCCGACTGTAAATACACACAAAAATAAAGAGTGTTTTGCACCTCAGCAAACGTGCCAACTTTTTGTGTTTTACACGCGGATGTCCGAGAACCACAACCACAACAACAACAACAACAACACCAACAACAACCCCAGTGGGCAGGCAGGGAGGGTCTTAATCGCGGTTCTGCTCCCCGCTCACCCCTAACTTGTACCAAAAGAGCCCAAGGGTGCGTTTAAGCCGCTGCAGTGCTTTAAATCTTAAACTGCGGCTCTTTTTTTCGCCTTTTTCTGCGTCTTTATTTATTATTTTGTTTAAGTAAATGAGAGAGAGAGAGGGAGAAGGAGGGAGAGCGAGAGCGCAGGGTAAAAAGAGAAAGTGGCCCGTGAGCTCGCGAGGCTACGCTTTAATTCTGACTCCAGATTTATTTGATTTCTCCGGAAGTTTAGCTAAGCGGGCTAATGAGACGCGCGGCGCTGCTGAATGATTTAGTAGCGGCGGGGAACGCACGCCGAGCGCAGAGGACGGCCGAAGACAAATCTGCTTTTTCTTCTTTAATTGGAACGAGGAAGAAGAGGAAAGGAGAGGGAAGGGAGGGGGGGCGGGTGGGTGGGGGTGAGAAACAAAGTTCCTCGATAAGAAATAACAATTAGGGAGGAGAGTTGCCCGTGTTGGCCAATGCGTCATATTTGCTTAATAATGGAGGCAAAAAAATAAATAAATATATATAACACACAACGGCGAGGGAATAGTGGGCTGGCTTTGCAGGAGGGTGGTGGTCTGCATGAAACTACCACCACTTGGTAAACACACCAGACTAACTTCTGGGAAGCTTGCTGCCGTGTGACGGGAACATGGAACTTGTGTGTTTGTGTGTGTGCTTTGTTCCACGAAATCGAAATATCCCATGGTTATCACTTCTTGCAAATCCTCAATGATCATAAAAAAGAAAATATATCTTCATGTAGTACTAGTGGTAGTGGCAGCCGTAGCTCAGGAGGTAAGAGCGGTTGTCTGACAACAGGAAGGTTGCTGGTTCGATCCCCGGGCTGTGTCGAGGTGTCCCTGAGCAAGACGCCACCTGCTCCTGACGTTTTGGTTGTTACCTTGCATGGTTGGCACCGCCGTCGGTGTATGAATGGGTGAATGTGAGGCAATACTGTGAAGCGCTTTTGATAAAAGCGTGATAAATGCAATACATTTAGCAGTACATTCATATGGAGGAACCCTCGATGCAATTCCTTAATACTGGATAACCGACCTCAAAATATAGTCCATGTTGGCCTCTCCTCTGAACACATTTTGATTGTAAGTGGATCCGCCATTCTCACCAACACGACCCCTGACCCCCGACCTTTGACCTCTTTACAAGTGTGAGGAGCGTGTGGAGGTGGCGTCTCATGTTTATTCAGTGAGCCATAATGGTTCCCGGGAACAAATCGCTCTCAGCAGCAAAGCAGCGTCTCCCCTCCCCCCCCGCACCCCCCCCCCCCCGCACTCCCCCACCACCCCTTGGAGAGACAGATCACCCGGAGCACCCAAGGGTGCCTAGCGAAACAGGAGAAGTGGCAGGAGAGGGACCTCCGATATGAATATTAACAACCCAACACCACCCCCCCCCACCCTCCTCGTCCTGTCAGAGCTCCAGTGTCCCACCACTGCATGCTGTTACACGATACAACACAACCGTTACCCCAAGATGGTAACATTAACTACATAATGTTACTAAATGGTAAATGGATTGTATTTATACAGCGCTTTACAGTATTGCCTCACATTCACCCATTGATATACCGACGGTGGTGTCAACCATGCAAGGTAACAACCAACACATCAGGAGCAGTTAGGGTTAGGTGGTGTCTTGCTCAGGGACACCTCGACACTTAGCTAGAAGGCGGAGCCCGGGGATCGAACCAGCAACCTTCCAGTTGCCAGACAACCACTGTTACTAGTGGTTGGCTGTTGAGCTGCATCCTTCTCATCACCATAGCCTACTGTACTCTGATTGGCTGCTGAGTGAGATGAGAAGTGTCTGTGCGCGTACGTGCATGTGTGTGTGTGCATGCGTGTGTGTGTGTGTGTGTGGTATGCCGACCCGCTGTGTTTTCAGGTCTACTTAAGTGTGGCCGTAGCTGTCATCGCTAATACAACGTCGCATTCAATCATTGTGACAGCTTCCAGAGGAGGGGGGGGCGTGTGAGTGACAGTCGACCGTCGGGCGTCAGATCTCTCCGACAGACGGGTGTCGGCCGGTGAGCATGAGACGATGGCGGTGGTGTGCCGTCTGGTCCAGTAAAGCGTGCTGACAGTGATGAACAAAGAACCGTCTTACTTTTCACACGTGCACAAAAAAGGCAGGAAAAAAGGAAAGAAAGAAAGTGGTCTCAGAGATCAACTACTGAGAGGCTACATGTGTGTGTTTCTTTTTTTTCTATCTCTCTCTCGTCAACTGTTCATTGTGTGTGTGTGTGTGTGTGTGTGTGCGTGCGTGTTTTTTTATTTTTGGTGTCGGTTTGTAAAGCGCTCGGTGTAAGTGATGTTTCCCTGAGTGCCGGGCCTTCGCAGCAAAGCTCTCTGAGCGATATTGACATGTTGTCAAGGCAACGCCTCTCTCCCAGGACGACACAGGTTTTTGACGGGACTGAGCTAGCGATCGTGATTTTATTTATTTCTTTATTTTTAGCCCTCCTCCTCCTCTCTCTCTCCCTCACTCACCGCTGGTGGGTAATTTCTGCCTGTCGGCGAAGACATGATTTGTTGCTCCTGGTTTTTAGTGCAAACTCCGGCAAAGTCAGTCAAGAGTTTAGGTGTACAAAACACCTGCCTGCCGTCATGTTCCCGGGAGATCGGGGCCCTGTCTGAAACAACCCTGCCGCCGCTACCGGCACCAGCTGAGGGCGCTCTCGCTCTCGATCGTGACCACCGCGAGTGTATTTTACCAGATTTTGTTTTCGTGAAAGTGATCTTTCATCAGAATATGTTACAGTAAAGATGCTATTATGAGTAGATCGCTATCAGATTCAATTTTTTCGTAAATGGGTCTCAACACTGCAATCTTGTGCTCGACACGCATGTTAAGGAAATGGTTCATTCGATCATTGAAACAAACTGGTGATGTCGTATACGGGATGATTCGGTGGCTCAGCGTTGCTATTAGTGCGCTAACCTCACGGAGGAATACGGCTTTTAGGGATCCAGGTTCGATTCCCGCCTGCGGTACTGTGCTACATGTCATCAACATATTCTGTATGTAAATGTTACATGAATACAAAAGTGTTTTTGAAGATATCGCTATGCAATACAAAAACCGCAGCGCTTTGGAATATTCAGAGAGAATATCGTCGTAGTGAATGATCGCAGGTTTTTATTATTTATTTTTTTGGTAGGTGGGAGGTCGGTTTTTTTTCTGGGTTTTTTTTGGCGTCGGACGCCTCAGAGCCCGGGGGCACGGTGGGGGACCCTGCAAGGTCGAGCGGTCGAGGTCATCACACCGCTGCGTGACACATCACCCCTACCGGTGTCTCTCTCTCTCTCTCTCTCTCTCTCTCTCTGCTGGCTGAGCACCTTGTGGTTACCCCCCTCCCCCACTCCCGGGCCCCCGACCCCCACCCACCACCCTCCCTCTCTCCCCCCCGCAACACACGGGGCCAGGGTGGTTCAGAGGACAGGCTCCTGGGTGTTGACCATAAAAAGAACATCAGACCAATGAGGCACAAAGAAGAGAGAGAGAGGGAGGGAGAGAGAGATTGAGAGAGAGACATCATGAAAGGAGGAGAGAGGCGGAGCGAGAGAGTGTAAAGAAAAATTGTCTGAAAGGGAGAAACAGGATGAGGTAAAAATATAAAAAATAAAAAGAGCAATAAAGTAGGAAGAGATGGAGAGATGGAGAGAGTGAGCGAGAGAGGATGCAAAGAGAGGAAGAGACAGAAAGAGAGTGAGGATGCAAAAGAGAGAGAGTGAGAGAGGGGAGGCAAAAGGGAGGTGGAAAGAGAGAGAGAGAGAGAGAGAGAGACGATGGAAAGGGGAGAGCGAGAGAGATGGAGAGACAAAACGAGAGGATGCGAATGAGCAAGAGAGGGAGAGATGGAGAGAGAGAGAGAGAGGGGGAGAGAGTGAGAGAGAGAGAGAGAGAGAGAGAGAGAGAGATTGCCTGCTCTGGGCCAAATGGGAGCCAGGCCGCTCCAGCTGTGCCCATAAAAACAGCAGGTGGAAGCCATCATTAGGCCTGGCAGATGAAGCTCCAAACTCCAGAGTCCTGGGCTCCCATGATGCCTCACTCTGGGCGCGCGGCGCTCGTCCACCCTGCCACGCTCTGTGGCTCTGGTCCTCCCAGCCTCCCAGCCCCTCAGCCTCCCAGCCCTCCCAGCCCCTCAGCCTCCCAGCCCCTCAGACGGTTAGAGAGGTGGTGGACGGTGACTCTGGAATAGGCAGAAACGAAGGAAGAAAAAAGCTGATTGCCTCCGTCCGTCCGATTGAATTAGGACTCCTCAGATGTGTTTGACGTGATTTTTAAGTTCCTGCAAAAACTTCAAATAGTTGACGTTTGTTTGGCGTTAAAACACGATGGGGTCTCTTTTAAACGCTCTCCAGAACGTCATGAACAACGCCTTGCACGAGAAGTAATGCACACTTTCATCTTAAAAAGTCAAAGTGTTTTATTGTGGAATGAGAGCAGTATAACATGGTGGTTCTGTCCCGTGACATTCTTACGACGAGGCAAGGGTCATCTATGTAGTAAAAATTATAGGCTCCATAACACTGATCATAAAAAATGTACAGATGCATTTAAGGCATTTAAAAACGGTAGCCTATATGTGACTAAAAACATACAAGGACGATTACCTAGCTTTAGGAGGACCTAGCCATAGGAGGATCTAACCTTAAGACAACCTAGCTTTAGGAGGAAGCTAGCTAGCTTACCTGGACCTAGCCTCATGAGGACCTAGACTCATGAGGATCTAGCCTCCCAAGGATCTAGCCTAACGAGGACCTAGTCTCATGAGGACATAGTTTTACCAGGACCCAGTCTCATGAGGACCTAGCTTAACATGACCTAGCTTACCAGGACCTATCCTTACAAGGACCTGGCCTCATGAGGATCTAGCTTACCAGGACCTAGCCTCACCAGGATAGGATATAGCCTCACAAGTATTTAGCTTACCATGACCTCTCCGTACCAGGACATGGCCTCCTGAGGACCTAGCCTCAGAAGGGCCTAGCCTGAAAAGGATCTAGCCTCGCAAGGACCTAGCCTCGTGAGGACCTAGCCTCCTGAGGAACTAGCTTACCAGTACCTAGCCTTACAAGGACGTAGCTTACTGGGACCTCGCCTTACAAGGACCTAGCTTACCTGGACCTAGCCTTACAAGCACCTAGCCTCAGGAGGATGTAGCCTTAGGAGGATGTAGCCTTAGGAGGATCTTACTTACCAGGACCTAGCGAGGACTTAGCCTCATGGGGACCTACCCTGAGGAGGATCTAGCCTGACGAGGACCGAGCCTTAGGATGACCTAGATTACAAGGAGCTAGCCGGAGAACACCTTCTGTCTCCTTCCGCCCCGATGCCGCTGCTAATAGTTCTGACACGCTGGCCTCTTCCTCTATCTGCCACATTTTATTTTTTCCCCACTGATGAGCAGACATACGTGGCACCGCTTTGATTAGCGGCGTCTTATCACAGATCACTAATTAAAATCCACAAGCTTTTCCGTTACAACCTGCCATCTTTTTGTGTGTGTGTCTGCGTGTGTGTGACTGGTGGCGGCGGCGATTTGCATACGCGCACAAAGTCCTACTCATATGCTAATCACACCCACCGCGCCTCTTGGCTTTTTTCGGTAATTAAGTTCATAAAGGACAGTTGTAATACATGATTAACTGAAATGTTTCCAAGATGGTGGACCAACCCCCCAGCCTCCACCATCACCACCACCACTTCTCCGTAGATGTTTCGGTTCGGTTGACGTTGGCGGTGGCGGCGGTGGAGGGGTTGAGCGGGAGTTTGAGGGTGGGTGGGGGGGGGTTGCACCTAAGAGCTGCCGTCAGGGGCTTGAAAGGCGGGGAGCAGATGAGAGCTGCCGTGAGGGCGATGCCCTGCAGGTTTCCTCAGGGCTGAATAAATGTCTGCTCTGTTTTTTTTTGGTTCTTCTTCTCCTCTTTTGTCCTGATTGGTCCATACAATATTTTTTTTGTGTGTGTGTGTCTCTCTCCACCTTGTCATCCGCAGACATGTTTATTTGAAACCTTGTCGCTGTCAAACATGTCATCGTTTTAGTTTTTAGGGTTTTTGGGGTTTTTTTTTTTGCCCTGCCATTCGTAGATGTTTTTATTTGAAACGCGACGCGGTGTCGTTTTTTTTTAAGGATCAAACTTGCTGTCTTTCTCTCTTCTTCCACTGCTTGTCGTCCTCTCTCTGCTGCTGCCACGGTGACGACGTCTTCAACACAAACAAATACGGGCTGCATTGTTGAGTTGAAGCAAGGCACTCGAAACAAACGGCCCTTTTATAAAACAAGGCAGCCGCTAGGACCCTGGGGACCCCCGCTGCCCCACTTGCCAAATTGTCGCCAATTTGGCAAAACTGTGTTGGTTATATATAGTGGCTGTTTACAACCGTAATCAATTTTCAAAAGTGAACCAAGCCAAGAGAGAACAAACCAATCAATTGTAGTTTGTCTAAAAACTCTCCTTTGTTATTGTCCTCAAAGAGTGATAAAAAACGAAAGCGAAAAACTGCTGAACTCAATATTCCATAATCCCTGACCCCTTTCAAAGTAAGATCCAGGAATTGGCTTATGCGGTACCTTGAGCCAATCACATTGATGGAACGGTTTCAGCAACAAAACAATCCATAAACAAGTTTTCACCGCTCTGGGACAATAACATAATCTGGGCGTGCAACCTAACCTTCCAAATGGACGCGGTCCTGAAGGAAGAATACTTGGTTTGTTTTGAAGAAGTGGCATCCAGCAGGAGTTCTGGTTCATCCTCCTCAGACCCTGATACTCCAGGCTCTGATAGTCCAGGCTCTGATAGTCTCAGGCTCTGATAGTCCAGGCTCTGATAGTCTCAGGCTCTGATAGTCCAGGCTCTGATAGTCTCAGGCTCTGATAGTCCAGGCTCTGATAGTCCAGGCTCTGATAGTCCAGGCTCTGACAGTCTCAGGCTCTGATAGTCCAGGCTCTGATAGTCCAGGCTCTGATAGTCCAGGCTCTGACAGTCTCAGGCTCTGATAGTCCAGGCTCTGATAGTCCAGGCTCTGATAGTCCAGGCTCTGATAGTCCAGGCTCTGATAGTCCAGGCTCTGACAGTCTCAGGCTCTGATAGTCCAGGCTCTGATAGTCCAGGCTCTGCAGGCTGTGCATTGGATCTCTCAGGCCTTTCTGTCTGATGGCTCTCACTGCAACAGACACACATATCCCCTGGGTGGCCTTAGCATGTGCGTGTGTGTGTATGAGAGAGAGTGTGTGTGTGTGTGTGTGTGTGCATACACATGTGCACGTGTATGTGTGTGTGTGTGTGTGTGTGTGTGCCTGCATGCATGTGTGTGTGTGAAAGCGTGTCATCGGCTGATTTTCCTTTTAAATCGCCCGCAATGCTGATGCGTTTTAAATGCCTCATCAAGGCAACAGGGCTGTCCAAGTCGCTTACAAGTTAACCAAATACGCGCTGACAATGAGATTAATAATGCATATTGTTTTGCCCGCGCCTCAGCTGGATGAGTTGACTGATGTATGCAAAAGATGGTAATTTATTGAAAGTAAAACTTTGTGTAATTGTGCGGTGGAACTTGATGAAGCAAAAGGAGATGTCGGCATGATGTCCGTCATTATCTGAGCAAAATAAATCATTAAAGAGCGGATCGGGGGAGGGAAGGGGGGTGGGGGGGGGCAACAAACAAACAACAACAAAAAAAACAAATCTAACTTCAAAGGACGGCGCAGAACAAACAGTTTTTATTTTATGGATGCATTTCATTCGGAGCAAAGTTCAGAAACGTCCCCCGTTATGGTAAATATGTCAGACATGTTGTTGTGGTTGTCGATGTTTAAGTTGTTGTTGTTGTTGTTGTTGTTGTTGGGTAGCTGACAGCGTTGGCGTGTTGGTGAGTCCGGTGGGACCTTCAAACACTCAAACCCTCTGTTTGGGCATCAAAGTGGTCAGTCTGGATTTAACGTGAAGACGAGGAGAGCTCAGAAGATTAAGATGTTGTTGTGTTGGTCGTGGAGCTGGACGGGCGCGGTCGTCCCAGAGGTCCTCCGGGCTGCTGAGGAAGCGATCCCTCGGCCGTTTCACCACCAACAACTCAACAACAGCCGTCTCCGATGTAATCACGTTGATGTTGCTAACGTGAGCCCATGTTCCGACAACTCGTAGCGAGCGAGCGAGCGAAGGGACAAACTAATCGCGGCAAGGCGTTTATTTTTTAACTTGTCAAAAATGCTTCAGTACAAAAAAAATAAAATGCAAGACTCTGTGTCTGTTGGAAAGCGACCGCGTCAACGGAAATTGTTTCCACGTTTTCCCAAACAGCAGCTTTGATTGCGAGCAAAAAACATGGACCTTGTCAGGCAGGGGAAAGCTCTCGGTTGGTTTCAGCAGAATCAGATTCTTCCTGGTTCAGTGGGAAATTGTGCGTTCACACACCTACTGCTACTTCTTCTTCTCTGGTGCCTTGTTCAGCGCCTCGGTTTGGTGCACTCCGCTGGTTCCATTTGCTCCAATAAAGAAATTGCCTGAAAATGTCGACCCGGGAATGGTACCACCGGACACACCGGAGTGCGGTTGCATTGGTTGTGTGGCGACTCGAATGCAACAAAAACACAGGATGCAACATTTCGCTCCCAATGCAACACTGTGAGGATCTGAGCTTTGAAATTGCATTAACTTGTGTTCTAAAATCTGCAGTTAATGTCAATTGGAAAAATCTGAGTAAGCAGATCTTTGGCTGTGTGCACTCGGGTCTGTGAGTATCTTGTCAATCTTTCAAACATCCCCTCCCAACGGACGCAATCCCTCCCATTCACTTTGTAATGGCCGCGGCATCGCCTGGTGCAAAGGATTATGGGCCACGCATTGAAGGGGCGGGACCAAAGTTTTAATTGTATGCAAATGTGCGCATCGTATGGTGCGTGTTCGGCCGTTTCATTGGCCAATCGGCATTCAAGTGAGTACTGGCTGGCTGTTTTGAATTTCATTTCCAGGACTGTGACCCAGATCACAGGGAACGGGGGGAAGCTAAAAGGCTCGTTTCTTGTTTATCTTTAGCGTTGCGCGTCGCTGTACTTCCTGCTAGTGTCTTGTCTCCCTTACCGTCGGGCTAATTAACAGTCGCCGAACGAGCAGGGGTCTTGTCCGATCAATTATGAATGTTGTGTGTATGTGTTGGCATGGCGATGCCCTGCTGTGATGCTGAGGCCTGCAGAGAGAGGGCGCCATAACAGGAAGTACAGAACGGTTAGCGAAGAAGGGAAAGTGCTCGGGGTTATGACGAAAGAAGAAGTTTGTAAAGCTCTGTGGACTATTTTGGACTATTGTTTTAAACTTGTTGACTTGGTCTTGGTGTGCTGTTTCCCTCACCTTGTATTGATCCATTTTGTCTGGAGAGTTTGTGTGTGTGTGTGTGTGCGTGTGTGTGTCTGTGTGTGTGTGTGTGTGTGTGTGTGTGGTGGGGAGGAGGAGAATGGAGAAGCTACTAGCAAAATATATGGCTGCCAGAAGGGGTTTATTTTACAAAAGAAAAGTCTTAAACCAATGCACCTGCACACGTATAAAATAAATTGACAGGCGTTTAAGAGCACGAACACACGTGCAATGTCACACGTACACACACACACACACACTTTTGTGTGTGTGTGTGTGTGTGTGCACATGTGAGAAGCCGGTACCTGTCAATCTTCTGCAGGAGTGCTGAACGCCGAGATGGAATTTGTGAACATACTCACTGGCAGGCTGTGAACACAAGTCCTATATCTGCAAACGGACCAATCAGAGAAGACCCTGGCCATTTCCTCATATCCATGAGCACGCTACCGCACGCTAACGCACACACACACGCACACACACACACTAACACACCACACACTAAAACACTAACATACACACTACACACACGCACACACACACTAACACACACACACACATACACACACACACACACACACACACACTGTCACACTAACACACACACACCTAAAATGGCCTATTTCTGAGCGAGGCCCTCGGTTCTAATATGACAGTCGATGTTGAATATTAATAAAGTGCGCCATATGTTCCAAACAAAATGTTATCCATGCATTATTAAACGTGATTCGTCGTGTCAGCCGTTAATTAATGCTTGTTAAAACACAATAAAAGAATGAGATCTCGGAACGGCAGAAGGAAGACGGGCGATGTTTGATTTGTTCCGGTGTTTAATGAGATGAGAGGGAATACATTATTGCTATTATTGTCAGCGGCTAATTCTTTTATTATTATTATTATCGTGCAGGTTAATAGCGGGAAGTGCGCCTGTTCTGTTTACAGCCACACGGTAAACAGTTTGAATGTTTCAAGAGGTTACGCTTTACAACATGCTGTTGTTGTTTCATCAAATACCGTTCCAAAAATATGTAGTAATATGTCAATACGTCGCTTACAGTCAGTGGAAAACAACGTTCGACTTTCCACGACGATACTAGAAGTGTGCATATAGTCGATCATTAAGACCACTCCTCTGTTACATTTAGATGTTTTACATTTTATTGTTGTGGAGAAGAAATCTTTGGATTTGCCTGCGTGTTCTCCACCAGTGTTTAGTCCACACTAATTATGTTTGGGTGGCGCACAGAATAACACAGAATCAGAAACAGAATCAGCTTTATTGCCTTAGTTTTTGCGAACAAGTAATGTGTTTTTGTGCAATTGGTGCCAAACATTGAACATTAAACATTAAACAGAGTAAAAACAACCCTGCGTGGAAGCATGCTCTCTCTCTCTCTCTCCAGGATCAATCTCTCTATGGCCCGTGACATGTATTGTGTGTGTTATCTGTCTGTGTGCTGGCGTGCAGGACAATGAGGATGACAGGGGGAGGAAACTAAGATGGAGGGAAGCTGGCGGTGGTGGGTGTAGGGGCGGGACTGTGGCGCCTCCCGCTCTGCTGGGTCCCGCATTCTGACTGCCGGGTTCTGACTCCCAGGTTCAGACTGCTGAGTTCTGACTCCTGGGTTCTGACTCCCGGGTTCTGACTGCTGAGTTCTTACTCCCGGGTTCTGACTCAAGGGTTCTGACTCCTGTGTTCTGACTCCCGGGTTCTGACTGCTGAGTTCTGACTCCCGGGTTCTGACTCCCGGGTTCTGACTGGCGGGTTCTGACTCCCAGGTTCTGACTGCCGGGTTCTGACTCTCAGGTTCTGACTCCCGGGTTCTGACTGCCGGGTTCTTACTCCCAGGTTCTGACTCCTGGGTTCTGACTCCTAGGTTCTGACTACCGGGTTCTGACTCCCAGGTTCTGACTCTCGGGTTCTGACTGCCGGGTTCTTACTCACAGGTTCTGACTCCCGGGTTCTGACTCCCGGATTCTGCGCTGGGGGACGACGTCTCAATTTCTAGTAGAAATTGACCGATGTCACAATTTGCACATCAGACTCGCAGCCTCTTTCCTGTCAAGTGTGTGTGTGTGTGTACACGTGTGTGTGTGTGTTGTGCATGTGTGTGTTACAAATCAGACTTGCATTCTCTTTCCTGTCAAATGTGCACGTGTGTGTGTGTTGTGTGTGTGTGTATAAAAGGAATGATGGGTGGTGGTGGGGTGTAAGCATACTTCAATTTTGGATATTCTATCTCTCTCTCTCACTCTCTCCCTCTCTCTCCTTTTCTCTCCCTCTCTCCCTGTCTCTCCCTGTCTCTCCCTCTCTCCCTCTCTCCCTCTCTCTCTCTCTCTCTCTCTCTCTCTCTCTCTCTCTCTCTCTCTCTCTCTCTCTCTCTCTCTCTCTCTCTCTCTCTCCCTGCTTGCGTGTGTTGGCGTGTTCATTTGATCTGAAACCGCTGAACACAGTGTCATGGTTTTTCCCTGACAGGCGTTGAGAGGAAGTTTATCTCATCATTAATTAAGCGGTGCTCGTCCCCATATGCAGCCTGCGCTTAATGAGGGGGAGGGGTCACCTGGGAGGGCTTATTAACCGGAACAGATTTGAGAGCGAGAGAGAGAGAGAGAGAGAGAGAGAGAGAGAGAGAGAGAGAGAGAGAGAGAGAGAGAGAGAGAGAGAGAAGGAGGAGAGAGATGGGGAGGGAGGGAGAGAGATGGAGAGATGGGGGGAGGGAGAGAGAGATAGAGAAATGGGGAGAGGGAGAAATGCGGGAGAGGGAGAGAGATCGAGAGAGATGGGGGGAGAGATCGAGAGGGAGAGATGGGGGGAGGGAGAGAGAGAAAGAGAGATAGATGGGGAGCGAGAGATAGAGAGATGGGGAGAGAGGGTGAGATTTGGAGAGATATGGAGAAACAGAGAGAGTGAGAGAGAGATACACATGAAGAGAGAGAGACGAGTGGAAGGGGGGAGAGAGAGAGAGAGAGAGAGAGAGAGAGAGAGAGAGAGAGAGAGCGCAGCAGGGCACCCCTGGGTGCCCTGCTGACGCTCCTCGGTGCCGGTGATTGATAACTGCAGCGGTCACGGCCAGCGCCGAACTGGGAGAGGAAGCAAACGGGGGGATGGAGGAGGAGGATGAGGAGGAGGTTGTGTCAGGGAGGACACCACCTCCTCCTCCTCGTCTGACTCCTTTCTCCCGGTGGTGGTGGTGCTGGTGGGGCAGGGGGGAGGAAATGATTGGAGACATATGCTTGCTCTCAAGCAAGATGGAGTATGACAGAGAGGAGGGAGAGAGGGGAGGGGGGGAAGGGGGGGGGGGAGCCGAGAGGGGTGTGAGATATGAAAACAGACCGGGGGAGATGAGAGAGAGACAGAGAGAGGCATAGAGGGAGAGAGGGAGGGAGGGAGAGACACAGAGTGAAAGGGATGTGTGGTGATTAGATTGATGGTAGCACTCGGCCATGTCAGAGGCTTTTTTTTCATACTCACACTCTCCTCCTCCTCCTCCAGCTCCCCAAACACACACACACTCACGCACACACACACGCACTCTGCACATTCTATTGACCTGGTAATTTCAAGAATGGTGTAATATACATGAATAAAGTGGTGTGTGTGTGTGTGCGTGTGTGTGTGCGTGTGCATGTGTATGTAGTAGTCCAGGCCAAATGCAGCTTTGCTCGTCCGCAGTGTATCACCATCTCGCAGTGTATCAAAAGCTAGAGTGTGTGTGCGTGCATACATACCGGTGTGTGTGTGTGTGTGTGTGCATATGTGTGTGTGTGTGTGTGTGTGCATTGCTTTTCGCTTGGGGTGTATGTCCATGTTCAAGTGTGTGTGCGTGTGTGTGTGTGTGTGTGTGTGTGCGTGCGTGCACACAAGTGCACATTCAGCAGGACGAGCCAGGCACTCGACAGTGTCAAATTGGCGGGCTTGACGCTGGTTCCCATCTCCATAATTCCCCGGGACAGAATGGGTTTGGCTACGGCGTTAAAACAACAGATGTTTTGCCGGCGCGTGACTCCACCCCCACACCCCCCATGCCCCCCTCTCCCCCCTGCGTCGCAGACGGAAAATTCCCGACGGTGGCGCGCGCGTGTGTGTTTGCCGCTGACCTAGCACACGTCACTAGCAAACGAGGAGCAACGAACAGGGAGACGCTGGGAAAATCGTCCTGTTAAAGGGGACATATTACGCCACCAGGTGTGAGTGTGATTAGCCATTGCAAGCCGTTTGTGTGCAATTGCCATGTGACTACCGTCTAGTGACATCACAAGTGGGAATGTTAACATCTAGTATGACTACTAGATCAGTCTACCAGCCTACCCAGTGGATTGTACCGACAGGTAAACTGATTACTGATCTAGTAGTCATACATCTAGGTGGACATTCCCACTTGTGATGTCACTGGACTGTAGTCACATGGCAATTGTGAAACAGCTCGCAATGGCTAATCACACTCACACCTGGTGGCATAATATGTCCCCTTTAAAGACAGAGTAGACGGCGGATACAAAATGACGTTCACCCGATTTAAATCACTTTTACCCTTTACATTTTTTTTACTTTCTAATCATTTTTATGAAGACACTAGATCCAAAATGGCCAATTCATCGAGGACATCCTCAAGCTCAAAATCCGAAATGATGTCAGGTTTTTTTTGTTTTTTTGTTTTTCTCCGTAGACCTTCACTTGACAGCATGGGGGGTACGTACGGCACACGGGTGGAAATGAGCATCGCAATCTTATTCTATCCTTAAACCAAAGACAGTGCAATTAAAGTCGTACCGATGTCACAAACGATCCTGGCTAGATTTCACACTCGCTGAGTATTTTTCTCCGCAGCTGCGGATGAGGCTCAAATTGCAAATTGCACGCTAAAACCATGTCTGTTGAAAATCAGACTATCCAAGGGTAAACCGAGCAGAGGAAATACAGAATTACACCGTAATACCCCAGATTCTCTGGAACGCATATTAGACGGTATGTTTTATTTTCTCCACGAGTAAGAAACTGCTAGCATGAATGCTTAGTGGCGTGTTTTTTTCCTTCCCTCCTTTTCCTTGTAATGTAAGAACTTCCCAACGGAAAGTGGAGAAGTGCTGAGTTTACTTTTAATTGCTCGACGAATTTAGGTCTTCTATTAAAAAAAAAAAAAATTCTCTCTCTCTCTCTCTGCAGATTAAGGCATGCCCTGGGTGATTGTCTTGCAACCCGAAATGGTTCAGCCGCGATGGTTTGCATGTTTACCCCCCCGCCTTCTGCCTCCTCCTCTGTGCAGGAGGTGTTAAGATCAGTGGCAAACCTTATTATTAGATATTCCAGAGAGAGAAATAACACATACCCTTCAGTTTAAAAAGACACCGTCTTCTCCACTGGCAATGAAAACTTCTGAAAACTATTAAATCCTGAGTGGACTCGCGGAAAGAAAGAAAGAAAAAAGTTTGGGGCAAATGTGGCGGCATTGATTGACAGCACAGACTTTGCCTTAATAGAACATAATTGGGGCAATTTTGAAGGGTCCTGGAAAAAAAATGGCCAAATAATAACACATGACTTGACTCCAGCCTTGTTTTCTCAAATAATTGTGCAGAAAAGCGTCTGGCACACCATTAGTCCCATTTTCACATTAGAATAATACGCCTTTTGAACTAATAAACTCGCTCAAACGCTAGCGTGTGGGTGGTGGTGGCGACAGCGCGGAAGCCTCACCGACTGTGAGCGCTAACGCTATAGCCGATACGCGCCGCACTTATTACAAAGAAAACTTACGGGGCGGAGGGTACTTCTTGGGGGTGAAAACAATGTTTATGTTAATGAATAAAGTCGTCACTGCTATTGACGCCGTCAATGTCAACAGAGAGAGAGTCAGGGAGAAGAAATGTGTTGTGAAACTCATCTGGCTATCTTTAACGCGTAGCGGTACTTACAGTGCATATGGGCTGGGTAATAATCCCCCTTTTTTGTTTTCAATCTGTGATTGTGTTCATTTAAAATCATGCCTCGGGGTATCATTGTTACTTTGATTGCTTTTTTTCTCCCTTATGAGCGATTGCACCAATTTTACATTTGAAATTAAAGGCTAAATTAAAAATTGTCATTGCCAAGTTATTGCCGTACATAAAACTTTGATTAGGGTAGCATTAGCCACATTAGCGCTTAATGACCGTGGCCCTCGTGATCAGTGTCAACAATTTTATGTTGTACGTCATAAGAAGTAATGAATAATTAAGAGCTCAGGATAATAACTAAGCGTTCCCAGAGCCCACTTTTAAGGTTGTTTTCGAGGTTTTCCTTTTATTGTAGACGTGGTTTTATGGTGGTTGGTACATACATATTTTAATAGGTCAACAACACAATCCTTTGAGTTACAAGTCGGTAATCATTAGCGTTGGAATTGGTAAAAATATCTGCAATGTGTACATATTCATATCTAAGGATCTTATTTATTATAGACTAGTTACATATATGTGTAGGTAATCTTAGAAGCTTGCTTCTTTCTAAATAAGGGGCCAACAGTAAATTCCGATTGTTTAGGAATGCACGTAGCAGGCTTAGGGCATGCTTGCTTAAGGATGCCTACACATCAGGAATCGAACCGTCAAACCTTATTCCGCTGGGCTTAAGTCTAAGGCTCACTGACACTGTACTGTGTAGATATGCAGCCGTTATTCGAAGGCAGGGTAGAATGGCATCCAGCGTGCTTTCTTCCTCTTCTCAAAACCCTCTCTTCATTGCTCTACTCATGGGTCAGCCACGACAACTAAAAAGGGAAAAATACAGATGTTTTTGGAACCCGCTTTCTGCAAGCGAGGGTGGGCCCTGGAGCCACGGGAACTGCTTCTGTTACGTGCCAACAAACGCTATACACACAGTAGTTGGTGATGGAGGTCGGGGGAAATTCCTTCACTGTACACCCTGTCAAGCACAATTTAGGAGAACAGTAAGCATACGCAAAAACCCTAAACCCCCCCACCCCCTGTAACTACACAACCCCCCCCTCTCCTCCCACACACACACACACACATGCACACAGAAAGCCAGATTCCTGTATAACCCTGATATCGCTATGGAAACAGGTTAATGAAATCATCCACTTTGGCAATTGGCAGATGCACCATGCAGTCACACGTTGGCAACCAGCACGTGTGTGTGTTTGTGTGTGTGTGTGTGTGTGTGTGTCTGTGTGTGTGTGTGTGTGGGGGGGGGGGGGGGGGGGGGCTGGCTCCTCCGTTACCGTGGTGACCTGGTGGACCCTGTGCCTTCTCCTCATCATCACTCACTCGTATGAAAAGAAAAAAACTTTGTCGCAGTCCCAATGCAGAAAGAGCAACAGCCGAGACCCCCTCACCCCCCCTCCCCCCCTCTCCCCCTCCCCAGTACACTGGGCCTTCGTAAATAATTAGGATTTAGAGCGCGAGGGGTGGGTGTGGAAGTCTTGGAACGTGCCTTGCAGTATATATCTTAGTGTGTGTGTGTGTGTGCGTGTGTGTGTGTGTGTCCCTGTGTGTGTGTGTGTGTGTGTGTGTGTGTGTGTGTGTGTGTGTGTGTGTGTGTGTGTGTGTGTGTGAGAGAGGGGGTGGGGGGTGTTAAAACTTTCCACTTCACTCCACCACTGTCTGCATGGCGGGCGTCGCAGGGGGGGGGTGGGGTGGGGGTGCAGTGAGGGGGGTCCCACAGAGCAAGCAAGAGAGCTAGCGAGCGAGCGTAGCGTCTGTCTGGCGCTAGCGGAGTTATGGTGCTAGCAATAACCCGGCTACATTTATCACGGCATGCGCACGAGAAACGCGAACGCAACGCGACGCCAGAGAGATTTACAAGCTAATGATGCCGAGGATCGGGGATGAGTCGTTTGTGCCGCAGGTACCGTTAAATTCAATAAACATCTCGGCCATTTTCATAAAACCACTTTATGGCGGTCTCGTGGCATATGCATCCCCCCCCCCCCCCACCCCTACTGCCGCCATCAGTCTCTGCCTCTTTTGCGATGAGGAAAAAAAATTCGGCTGAGCCTTCGAGTCATCTGGTAGATTGTCTTTTTTTTGGGCGGGAGGATATTTATTACCTTTTTTTCCATTGCGAGGGGAAATGTCCCACTTGTTACGGTGACAACTGTGCCAATATATCCCATTCCACGTTGTCAGCGAATATTTTGTATTATTTGATAAGCGTGAATAAGCCTGTTAACGGGGGAAAGAAAGAGAGTGTGTGTGTGTGTGTACTCTTTGGGCGATGAGTTCCGCGTGTGCACGTGTGTGTGTGTGTGTGTGTGTGAGTTGCGGTTAGCGCTTTAGCGGTTGCCTTAAAAGCTCTGTGTATGGTATGTTGTTAATAAGCAAATAGGATGAATGACACATTTGTGTATATTGTTTTGAGGTTTTTTTTATTCATACACAATATGAAAAATATTAAGGAACACATTATGTGTGCATCGAGAGCCGGTCTGTGCACATCGAAGAACCAAATTGGGGTACAAATTCAACAAATTATGCATTATTTAGGTTCTTCTCGAGCACCTGACTAAAGATAACTAGATATTGGTACCGTGTACTAAAGCAAAACCAGTTTTAGGAACGGTTGCTTTGGTCTACTGACCACTGGACCACCGACCAGCAGCTCCTCTAGTGGCCTGCAGAGACATTACAGCTATATTTACTGTCTTAATCTGTGGAACTTGTCGCTTAGCAACCAGGTTCTCCAGGAAAAGGTTTGTCTGCAACATGACAGTTCTTTAGCGTACTTACACTTACGACTAATAATAATAATAATAATAATATAATACTGTTTTACACTCAATAAGATAAGATAGAACCTTATTCATCCCGAAGGAAATCCTTGTGCTAGAGGTTGCTAAAAAACCCCCAATATAATAATAAATGTACAGTGTATAAGCCTAATAGAAAAACAATATAGGTAAGATTTATTTTGGTATTGGAAAAAACAAACAAACAGTAAAAACAGTGTATTTCTCAACAAATCTATAGCCTCAAGCTCCGTGTTCAACGGTAAGTCACAGTGAAGGCAGACAGAACAGAAGTGGATGCGTTAGCTAACTCCGGCCAGTGCTTATTTGCGACGCTTAACAACACAACTGTCTTCCTCATCAGCAAAAAATGAAAAATACAAAATGGTCCAAGGACGTCAGGGGTACCGTAGACGAGGCGTGGCCGTCCGCCGCCGCGGAAACAACCGGCACCAAACAACCAAGATTAATGGAACTCAGGTGGCGTTTAATTAGCGCAGCTGCGCTCATTAATTATCGCCGCCGCAATGCAAATATTGTTATATTAAGGGAAGGTGTTGATTTATTTGATTTTATTCGCCGGCGGATCGAGATGAATGAGGGGTACTAAAAATAAAATAAAAGATTAAAGCGATACCCGGCCCACATTTCTGTGGTTAGCTCGCTGTTATTTGTGCTTACAAGAATGTGACTTGTTAGTATCATTTTGTTGTGATGATACACACTGAACACCGGTTAAAATTACCTTCATACCTGAAGAGGTAATCAAACCTGCATTGTGTTGTTTGTAGTAGTAGTAGTAGTAGTAGTAGTAGTAGTAGTTCGGGTTTTTTCTGGGTAGTAGGCCTATGCAGTGCTTGAAGTGGGGAAAAGTCAAGCCGGTACTATGCCGTGGAAAAGCGGCAGACTGTATGCTGCCTGAAGTGTCCTCAGTATTCGTCTAGCATTTTGTAGACCAAAGACTCAGTACTAGCCTAGCATTATGTAGACCAGAGACTCAGTACTAGTCTAGCATCATGTAGACCAGAGACTCAGTACGAGTCTAGCATCATGTAGACCAGAGACTCAGTAATAATCTAGCATTTGGTAGACCAAAGACTCAGTACGAGTCTAGCATCATGTAGACCAGAGACTCAGTACTAGCCTAGCATTATGTAGACCAGAGACTCAGTACTAGTCTAGCATCATGTAGACCAGAGACTCAGTACTAGTCTAGCATTATGTAGACCAGAGACTCTGTATTAGTCTAGCTTTATGTAGACCAGAGACTCACTACTCGTCTAGCGTTATGCAGACCAGAGACTCACTACTAGTCTAGCATTATGTAGACCATAGACTCAGTACTAGTCTAGCATTATGTAGACCAGAGACTCAGTACTAGTCTAGCATTATGTAGACCAGAGACTCAGTACTAGTCTAGCATTATGTAGACCAGAGACTCAGTACTAGTCTAGCATTATGTAGACCAGAAGACTCAGTACTAGTCTAGCATTATGTAGACCAGAGACTCAGTACTAGTCTAGCATTATGTAGACCAGAGACTCAGTACTAGTCTAGCATTATGTAGACCAGAGACTCAGTACTAGTCTAGCATTATGTAGACCAGAGACTCAGTACTAGTCTAGCATTATGTAGACCAGAGACTCAGTACTAGTCTAGCATTATGTAGACCAGAGACTCAGTACTAGTCTAGCATTATGTAGACCAGAGACTCAGTACTAGTCTAGCATTATGTAGACCAGAGACTCAGTACTAGTCTAGCATTATGTAGACCAGAGACTCAGTACTAGTCTTGCATTATGTAGACCAGAGACGCAGTAGGCCTACTAGTCCAGCATTATGTCGTCCAGCATTATGTAGGCCAGAGACTCAGTACTGGTCCAGCATTGTGTAGACCAGAGACTCAGCACTAGTCTAGCATTATGTAGACCAGAGACGTCATGACTTGTGGAGAACGGGAACAAGTGAGCGCCAATATGGTGCGATGCTTGTTAGCATAGCACCACGATGCCGCCTCACTTCTGTCAGTTTTGAGTCATTGTAGACCAACTGTGATGCTAAGCTCACGTTAGCCTAGCATGATGTTGTCTCACTTCTGCGAGCTGTGATTCATCGTGGACCACATAGTGTGACGCTCGGCTCCCGTTAGCGTAGCGTAGCATGATTGTGTCTTCGTTTGTAAATGTTGATTCATTGTGGAGCTCTGTCTGGTGACATAATCGTCATTCCCCTCTTCGGGAGAAACGTTGCTGGGTGTGTGTGTGTGTGGGTGTGTGTGGGTGTGTGTGGGCGGGCGGGATGCTTTTATCAGGGAATTGTCATTGAGCGCAGAGTCTTCTAGAATGCCTTCTAGAATTCTGTGGAAGTGTTTTAACCGAAGTGACAATGAGTGATCTCCTTCCATATCTCAGCAAACCCACACCTCCTACAGCTCAGGGAAAGCGCATGTTCAAAATAAACCGTTGTGTGTGTGTGTATATGAATCTATCTCTCACCTGTTGGGAAGGCTGACGAATGGGCTGTCATGGAGGCTTTGTGATAATAAAGAAACCTTGCAAACCTTACGTTTTTTTTCCGTTGCGTTTTTCACAATTTATTTGTTTTCGAAAATCACAGAAAACTATTCGGAAATCGGAATCATCCCCACCAATTTATGTTTTTTTTGTATGTTTATGTTTTTGTAAAAAAAGAGAACAAAATGGTTTAGTCTGCGATGGTTGAATGGGTTTTTATCGTCGAAGCGGCTCAAATATGTATTTTGAGGCTGACGCGGTTAAATAGCAAATCTAACAGCCAAGTGGCGACTGGTATTGCAAATCTCCGGAATAAATTAATTTGCACATGGTGTCTGCATGTCAAACGCGTAATTATTTCCCACATCTAAATGTGTATGTTCTGTCAGGATTTTCAGTTCGGTGCGTTCCCAAGTGTCATTTTTGTACGCTGTCAATCACCAGTCAAAACATCGCCTCCCCCTCCCCCACCCACAGAGAATTAACATGCATCCCACCTTAGAAACCATCTTTCATTCCCCAGTAATCCGCAGGACACACACACACACACACACACACCTCCAGATTCGCATGTTGCGTTCGCCGCCCTCCCACGGCTGCGGTAAATTTCCCTGAAACATTCCCCCTGCGCATGAAGAAGGAGGGGGGAGGTGGGATGGGGGAAGGGGGGATGGGGGGGCGGGAGTAAAATTCAATGGCGAGAGAGCCGGGCAGAAATTACAATTTCATTATTTACAGCGGGCACCAAGTTGGAGGCACACAATTAGTATCCTCAGTGTCTGGCCCAGGGATGTTTACAGCTTTGGCCTCTCAGTCTTTATTGTTCTCCTTCTCTCTCTCTCTCTTTCTATCCCCCCCCCTCTCTCTCTCTCTCCTCTCTCTCTCTCTCTCTCTATCCCTCTCTATCCCCCTCTCTCTCTCTCTCTCTCTCTCTCTCTCTCTCTCTCTCTCTATCCCCCTCTAACTCTCTCTCTGTCTCTCTTTCTCTCTAACCCTCTCTGCTGTCTCTCTCGATCCACCTCTCTCTTTCTCTTTCTCTCTCTCTCTATCCCTTTCTCTCTCTCTCTCTCTCTATCCCTCTCTCTGTCTCTCTCTCTCTTTCTCGCTCTCTTTCTCTCTCTGTCTCTCTTTCTCTCTCTCTATCCCTCTCTCTGTCTCTCTCTCTCCCTCTCTTTCTCTCTGTGTTCTGTCTTGTCTCTCGTCCCCTCATGCCATTGCCTGCTCGTTACAGCGGTAACTTTCTCTCTCTCTCTATCCCTCTCTCTCTCTGTCTCTCTTTTTCTCTCTGTCTCTCTTTCTCTCTCTCTATCCCTCTCTCTGTCTCTCTCTCCCTCTCTTTCTCTCTGTGTTCTGTCTTGTCTCTCGTCCCCTCATGTCATCGCCTGCTCGTTATGGTGGTGGCGGCCTGCTGGATAATTGTGCCGTGTTTTTCCCACCTCACACTCGGGCAGACGGAGGGTGATTGCGAGGTGTCAACGTAATGACTCGTGGTCGGGAAAACATTTTGTGTTGTTTAGTTATTTTGAATGACACACACCATCTTCTGTGTAGTTATTTATTATTATGTGTTATCGGTTTAAAAAGTGAAGTGTTTCTTCGTTGTGAAATGAAGATTGATTGCTTCATTGCTGAAAATGCTCCGTCTTATGTGTCAAAACACCCTTCAGCATTTAAAGGAGGCTCTCGCCTTAAATTACAGGAGAATTATCCGATTCGCTTTTTAAGTGCTGCGGTATTGAACATGTCGTGAGCGTAGCGGTTCGATTCTGTAGTTAACGCTACGGTTTGTTATCATGTCGGAAGAGCCCTCTGCCCTCCGGTCACATGGTTGTGGTCATGTGACTCCCCTGTAACATCGAATGGTCGTCGTTACGAACACTGTGTTACTACTGTGTTACTGTGTTCAAGTGTCTTGCTTGAATGGTACAAAACTAACACTTGTTAGTAAAAAAATGGTCTCTTCCATTCTTCTCCGGAGCAACTTTTACTGTACCCTACACAGATAAATGTGTACAAAAGTTAACATTTGTCAGTCATTTATCTAATTGATTTTTTAAACATTTAGATCCTTGTGGATTTATTGGATCGACTTTTAGTACAAGTGGTTCCATATCTATCTCTTATTCATTTTTCATTATTTGGCATTACATTTGCAATTACATTTAGGGCATTTAGCATCAAGAAGTATCCATACTAGTATCTCGTATGTACAAGAACATGATTTGTCGTATCCGGTGTAGGTTTGGTCGTAAACGAAGCGACGCATATGCTTACTAGACGGAAAAACAGCAAGCAGCAAACAAAAACAACACAATCCCACCTTATTTACATGCACCGTTCCCTCAGTCACTTGTTTTCTTGGGGGTTTTTTGGTTGGTTTTTTTTCTCATGTGTGCGCAATTAAGGACAAAGCAGTGCCTGTTAATTTGCCTGATGTGCACAACACACACACACACACACACACAGGCAGCAGAGCCAGCAGAATAGAAACCCAACAGCAACAACAACAACAACAACAACCTTAACTGGATATTCCGGTTGTTGTTGTTGTTGTTGTTGTTGTTGTTGTTGTTGTCTGTAGTTGACAAACACACTTCCTGGAACGGGGACAGCACGATGTCTCCTTGTCCCCATCACCACACCCCCCACCCCCCCTCCACCCCTCCACCCCCATTCATTCTCTGCTCTCGGAGACGTGCGCGTATGTGTGCATACGTGTGCACGTGGTGGAGCGAGCCTGTCGGATGCGAGAGATCAGACGGCGACGAGGACAACAGTGGCGGTGGCGGTGGTGGGGGAGGGAGGGGTGGGGGGTGAGGGAGGGGGATCAAAGGCAGCTATCTGATCTCATAAAAATCACATTAACAAACTATCCCCCTCCCCCCAACACCCCCTTACCCCCGACTACCATCACCACCAGCAGCCCCCCCCCCTCCTCCCCCCCCCCCCCCCCGCGACACACACACTATGTATTGATTGTACAGTGGAGACGACATGGGGGGTAGGGGGGGGGGGGGCGGGGTGGGGGGGAGATGGGGAGATGGGGTGAGGGAGCGAGCGTCAATAAAGACCTTGCGGCGAACAGGACAGAAACCAGGAAGTGGTTTGCGGCGAGAGAGAGGGAGAGAGTTTCGTTCAGATGGTGACTTCCCCTCTGCAGACAATGGAACGGGTTAACCGCGGGTGGTGGTGGGGGGTCGTGGGTGGTGGGGTTGTGAGTGGTGGGGGGTCTTGGGTGGTGGTGGTGGTGGTGGTGGGCGGGGGAAGACTCAAAGAGCGAAGAGAGAGATGTACTGAACAGCGTGATCGCCCTCGCTGATGGCTTCCGACCTGCCCA
>PIJE02000080.1:476520-499020 GCA_002895965.2 Coryphaenoides rupestris | reverse complement strand
GGTGACGCGGGGGGACACACGTGACAGGTAATTATAAAAAAGAAAGTTATTGGACAAACTTGATCCTCTCGGCGTGTTCTATGGAGGTCAGGACTATTGGCCAGACCTAGACACCGAGGCTCCTGTTGGTCTCTCTTTCTTTTTTTATGGCCTTCTTTCTCTCTCACTCTCTCTCTCTCTCTTGTTTTTCTCACTCTCCCCCCCCCCCTCTCTCTCTCTCTCTCTCTCTCTCTCCCCCCTCTCTCTCTCTCTCTCACTCTCTCTCGCTTTTCTCTTTCTCTTTTGTCTTTTGCCATCTCTCATATTCTCTCTCTCTCTTCTCTTTCGCTCTCTCTCTCCTCTCTCTCTTTCTCTGTCTCGTCCTCTTCCTCTCTCTCACCACTTTCTCTCTCTCTGTCTCTCTGTGTGTGTGTCTCTCTCTCTCTCTCTCTCTCTCCAGCCGATATATATGGCATCACACATCCTGCCCTCTGGCGACACCGAGGCCCTGCCCTTGTTAAGTGGCTTCAGCGCTGTGGTCCTCATTTACAGGTGAAATCTATTTTTCACACACACACACACACACACACACACACACACACACACACACACACACACACACACACACACACACACACACACACACACACACACACACACACACACACACACACACACACACACACACACACACACACACACACACACACACACACACTCACAGTCCCCCCAGGGGGCCCCCAGCTGGACTGTAACAGAATTTCTCGGCAGTCCCCCACCGGGCCTCGCCGATCACAGAGCTGAGAATAAATGGTCCGGGAGCCGGGGCCCGACAGAAAAATCAATGCCTGTTTATACAGACATGACAGTGGCTCGGCCCTCGTTCGCTCCCGGAGACGCCGTGTTTCTCCACTTCCTCTTCCTCTCTCTCTCTCTCTCTCTCTCTCTCTCTCTCTCTCTCTCTCTCTCCTCGTCATGGGCTGCAGTTAAAACCAGCACCCTGAATGCTCCGGGTTGATGCACTTTGGCCATTTTATCCTTAACCCTCTATGGCTATCTTTTAACCTTTGAACTGGATAAGTTTCTCATTTGGTCTTTCATCTCATTAGAATATAAAGTTAGAAAGAGATATCGGCACTATTTGGGATGTTTATCATGGAGATTATGGATCGATGGTTATTAACTTGTGTACCAGACACTGTGAACTGTCAAGTGTTAGCCTCCTAGTCGGCAGGAATAATAAAAACTCATATTTGTTCTTATCTTTCTAATGAACAACGTATGACTAGTCATTAAACTGTGGTTTGTGTTTGGATGCCGCTTAATGCCAAGTGAAATAAGTGTCTTAGTGAGTCAATTATGAATTGTGGGAAAAGATTTCAACCTGAACGTTTTCTTCTCAACATTATTTAAAACCCCGAAAAACAGAAACAACAAAAAATCTCTGAATATTAATCACACACATACGTCATCATAAATATCTACGTAACTCACAGCAGAGATCGGCACACAGCAAATGTATTCCCTGAAATGAATGTCAGATAATTGTTCAAATGATCTAATGATCTGTGAAGTAATGAGTTATGAAGGATTGTGAGGGAAAACTGGATCAATGATTGATCAAAGATTGTGGCCGATAAGACACTGGCGTTTTAATCTTCCTTTTACATTGCATTTTTCAACAATTTTTCTTTAGTTTTCCCATTTAATTAGGGTTTACATGTTTGTCTTTGTTTAGTTTACATATACATATCAATTATGTAAATGATAGTTTACTATCAAAAATTGACAAATCGTTATACGATTATCATTTGATGTGAAAATGTGCCGATTAAGCTAATGGAAAGAGAACCTGGTTATCTCCTTTTGCCCGGGGCTCGAAACTTCTGCGCTCTTCGCCGAACTTCTGCGCTCTGACCTTAGTTTGTCCTCCCAAAGCTCCCGTCCATCATCCACCGCATGCTGTGCAACTTCCTGGAGTCACGCTTGTCAAATCACATCAAATCAAATCATCTTTATTTGTATCGCACTGCAGCACACACACAACACAGTTGATCCAAAGTGCTTTTCAGCGCACACAGAGGAAAACAAAAACAAAAAATGATACAGACACAATAGAAGAAAAGAAAGATAAGAGTGATGATAAATAATAATAATAATAATAATAATAATAATAATAATAATAACTACATAATAATAAAATTAATAATAAAATTAATAATAATAGTGATTATACCTGAGGAAAAACCTGGTAAAGTTAGGGACAGTTAAAAGCTATTGACTAGCTTGACTCCTCTACTGGTTTAGGCCTTAATTGGGAAGGATTTTTGGTGAGCTGTAGGGCCTGCAGGGTATCCAGGGTTCACCCGAGGTTGGTGACGCCAGATACCAACACAGAATGCTGTGGCGGTTTCAAATAATACGTGCTGTATCACCAGTGCGCCATTTTGTAGCACTGAACGGAAAAGTGTGGCGGTTCAGTCGCTCCGTCCTCGGGTGTCATCTGGGTCCCCCCTGGTTCCCCGTACCGCCTGAAATATGCATCCTGAACCACGCTCGCCTTTATATTTTATGACCCCCACTCAGACATGTTTACTTGAAGTCTGATTTAATATGTCCATTCATAAAACATGCAGGCCTAGTAATAATCATAATAAAAATAATAATAATATCGGTAATTTGTCTGTGAGGTAAAGAGAGCTGTTTATATGTCTACTCTGTTTCCTGGGCGGATGAGAGAATTTGTATTCATGAGTGATGGAGAGTCGGTGTGTGTGTGTGTGTGTGCACGTGCGTGTGTGTGCTAAGTTTGCGTGGTACACATACCTTGTGTGTGCATGTGTCAGTGTGTGTGTGTGTGTCTGTATCTGTGTGTATATTTGCATGGCACACTGTCTGTGTGTGTGTGTATGTGTGCGTGTGTGCGTCTGTGCAAATGTGTGTGTGTGCATGCATGGCCCCTACCAGTTGAACTGCTGCTAGGTGGAGGGGGGGAGTGTGGTGTGTGTGTGTGTGTGGGGGGTGGGGGGGGAGGGGGGGGGCGGTGGTGGTATCTTAACTTGTAACTCATTCTGATTTATGCTCAGCGTCCAAATAAAGCCGTAAATCAGGCGAGCTGCCAGGCCAGTCACTCTGGCAACGGGGCGAGCAGAGTCCCGCCGTCGCACCCGGGCCTGCTCCCCCCCTCCCCCTCTCACCCATCCCCTCCCCCTTCCCCCTTCTCCCCCCGCGACAGCCACACAATTGATTCCCTCGTTGCGTCAATTTGTCGCCTCGTTCGGTGATATGTTGATGAATTTTTTACGGCTTCGTCGATTAATTTCCCTGAGAAATGGCCGCGCGGGCACATCGGCAGACACATCAATGCCGCGGAGCCCGTGGAAAAGGAAAGAAAGAAAGAAAGAAAGAAAAAAATATCAGTGGCAAATATTAAGTGATGAAATTAATAGCACCCACCAACCACCCCCACAGCACCCCACCCCACCCCAACAACACCACCCACCTACCCCCCTGCTCTGTCTTGTGAAAACATAACTAATGAGGGAGGCAATTATAGTTGCATGTGGTCTCCTTCGGGGATATGAAGATGGGGGTGGTGGGGGGGATTTAGGCGGGAAAGAGAAAAGGACTCCGCAATCGTAATTAGACAAGAGGGACAAGAAAGAGCTCTGGAAAACGGTCATTGGAAATGATGGTGTCATCAAATACGCAACTTCAGTCGCCGTGGCGCAAGGACACAACAACAACAACAGCAGTAGGGGTTCGGGCCGAACCCCTACTGGGTGTTTTACTTCCTGGTGTGTTGCCGTGTTTACCTGGTCAGGTAAATGCGGTCTTAAATCTCAGTACTTTTCCTATAGATTTTGACTTTTGTATCCTGGGTGTTGTCTGGGTGGAGTCTTTGACCCGATAGTGGTTGCTTTTCTAAATAAAGAAGGATTTGTACCTCCTAGCGTCAGGATCTACCATCTAAAACCTAAGGGTCGTCATGGTTATCCATGCAGTGGTAGGGTCCACCCCAGACCACCAATGTCAAAGCGCCTTGTCGTCTGATGAAGTGCGTTCGCAAATGAAGTTAATAAACAGGGAAATTTGCACTGCAAGTCATTTGACCGACTTTTATTATCAACCTCCTGTCTCGGATGCTCCTTTTTAAAACGGCTGTCTTCGACAATCAGCCTTCCCCATCAGCCGCTCCAGCGGTACATTCATAACGAGCACAGTGGAGATTAAAACACTGCTGTTACACCGCTCTACCTCATCCCCCGTGAAAAAAGTTCAACTTCATAAACTCAGCCGAAAAAGACCCAGTTTTAAAACCCTGACATCAACATAAAAATGGAGAGACCTCCAAATCGACCCTAATGAGCCATATATTTTGCACGTGTAAATTCAAGGCAGATTACCTGAAGCAATCGGAGGAGAGAGAGAGAGGTTTTAATGAAGCTATCAGAGCACGCTGGGGAAATATTGGGATGGAGAGGGTTAGAGGGGTTAGATGACTCATTTTACGGGGCCCCGAAGACCCGCAAACCGCGCTCGAAACGGTGACTCCAGCGTGGAAACATAATCGATACGTTCATTAGCAATAAAAGTGGCCACAGAGGATCATGTGTGAATGCTCGACCAAGAGACCACTGTCCAAACATTTATATCATGCCCACCCAGCCCCCAACCCCTTGTCTTCTACTAAGCCACTATCGTTTGCAATTTTCCTTCCGATAACCTCTGTCAGAGTGATTCTTGTGTTACAAGTTGTCTTCGCCGGCTCCTCCGGAACTTTGTGTCCGTCCGCAGGAGATGCTAGTTTAAATGCTTAAATGTGGAGAAGGTTTGGGATAAAAGAGGTTTGGTCTAAAATAGAGCAAGACAACTCGCCTTGCTTTGTCTCCTTTTATTTTAGCCCTGTAGGTGTCAAGTCAGGGTTTTAGGTTTTCAAAAAAGTAGAAGTGTTGGTAGAGTGAACTCTCGGAACGTGTGTGCAGAATGTGTGCGTGTGGGGAGATGAAATATAAAACTATGATAAATCGACCCGGCAAACGGACTAAGTGGTAGCTCCCATTAAGAGTAGGTGTCTGTTTTAAATATGAATCACTGTGCTCCACTTTTCCCGGGCTTAAGTTGTTATCTGAATAATTCAGCGGCGAGGGCGCATTATCGACTTGAGTCAAATGTGATATGAGGGGGGAGGTGAATCGGGATGTGTGACTGAGATGATAATTGATATGATAATGGAGTTATGGAAGGGTGGAACAATGGCAACAAATAATGATGAAAGTGTAAATAAATGATGGGGGGTAAAACTGTTAGTGCAAGCTACGTGACGCGCCAGGAAAAGCTAGCTTAAGTGACTCCCATGACGTTCCGTGTCGCGGCGCGAGCAAAGAATTCCAAATGAACCCGATGGGCTTCTTATGGGCAATGTAAAGTGCTCCAACTCTGAGATGCGTAGCACACGGCCAGTCACTTACAGTCATTTACAATGCCACGAATGATGAACTGAAGGACCCGCAATATATAAATATATATATACATTTATATATACAACAAGGGCAAGTACCAGAGAAGTCTGTGTTGTACAATACGGATGTTGCAAGTTTGGGCGAACAGTCTTTTCAGTCAGAGCCACCCATGACTGGAGTAGTCTAATCTAGACTTAAGAGATGGCTTCAAGCAAACCAAACTCATAATCATGAGGAATTATACTACCTCATCTCTGGCACTGCCTGTACTGTTTTCACATATATCTGTGATTTTAGTAATGTAAGCTTTGTATTTTCGGTCGGTAATTTGTTATAACCTACCGAGGGAGTTAGCTCATTAGCTAACTCTGGCACATTTACACTGACGTGGAAACTGAAATGTTGATTAATGTGCCGCTGTCCCTGGTAAATAAATAAATGAATAAATATATAAATATATAAATATATAAATATATAAATATATAAATATATAAATATATGGTGGAGCATCGGGTCTCGTTCGAGGGCATCAACTCCCGATTGGGAAGGGGGGGAAAAAAGAAAAGCCACCATCTCCTCTTATTATTACCACCCATCGGCGTGGCGGTTTTAAAACGCCCAGAGTTTGCGATTTTGCTCCCGATTATGTTCACAATGGGAGGCCAATATCATTAGCGAGATCAAACACGCGGCTTCTTCCACCCGTCACGGCTGATGTGGCCCCCTCAACTTAGCCCGCGACATCAACCGCTCTGCTCTCCCTTTCCCGATCTTTTCTTTATCTACCCCCCCCCACCCATCCCCATCAGAAGCTGCTTTGGGGACCGGAGGGGTGAGGCGGAGTATCAGTGGAGGGTGGTGGTGGTAGGGTGGGGTAGGGTGGTGCGGGCTGGGGGGGGCACCCTAGATCTGCATAAAATCGCTCAAGTGCACAGAGCAGCCCCATCTGGAAGACATCGGCCCCTAAATGAAGTTGTACAAAAAAGCGTTCCATTGATAATAAAGCTAATTTTTACGGCACTGACACGTATGTAATTATGTGCAGTGGTGCTTTTCAGATTTTATCACAGTCAATAAAGCACCGCGCTAATTTCATTCCTGTTTTGACATATTTACACGGAAATATTCGATTTGGGAGGAATTAGAGAGGGCCGTGAGAGCTGTTGATAGATGGCTTTTAATAATCTGTGACCCCCCCCAACCCCGCTACCCACCACCCTTGGCCCCACAGGCTCCTCTGTTTGTGGGCCCAGTCCAGACCTCTTCAGACTGGGAGCTGTCCAGGCCAGGTCCACTAAGCCCAGGTCATCACCCCCCTACATCTCTGTCCCTTTCTCCTCTTTATCTTCTGAGTCTCCCTACAATGCCAATATGTCAAGATTATCAAAGATCTAAAAAGGAAAATAGGGGTCGTCCTCACAAAAGTTCATGTCACCACCAGAACTGTGTTTCTTTTGCGTCGTCCTGAATCTAACACAGTAGACACATACTGGTACAGCACATTGTGTCCCAACATATTGGGTCACACACACACACGTCCTATGCTTTATTTCCATCCCATTTCAGCGTGAGTGTCAGCGGGACAAGGAAATCTTTTACAGCTAACTGTGGCCGGCAGTAGCTCAGAGTATGAGGTTGTTGGCGACCGGAAGGTTGCTGTGTTCGTCGCCCGCGGCTCCGCCTCCTAGCTAAGTGTCAGACGGTGTCCCCTGAGGCAAGACATCCACCTAACCCCAACTGCTCCTGACGTGTTGGTTCGTTTACCTTGCACATGGTGACACCGCCCGTCAGGTGTATGGAATGGGGTGAATTGAGGAAATACTGTAAAGAGCTTTGGATAAAAGTGCGATATAAATGCAATCCATTTAACCATTTAGACTGTGGACATTAGGGTTTGAACCTCAAACCTTCCGGCTGGGAGTCTAAACACTACTCTACACTACACTATCCTACCCTCTAGTCTACCCCCGATCCCAAATGTACTGAGAAGACCAGACTGCTTAAATCCGGTAGACAGTCCTCTTCTCAGCCTTTTATTTTTGCATCCATAAAGTCCGGCAGGTGGCCGTTTCTGGCCAGCCTGTATCCCTCCCACACACACACACACACACACACACAGGAAGACCCCCACAGGTGTAACCAGTGGCTGACAAGGACCGGGATCCTGGGAGCGGTGAATTGGCATCTCTCCCCCCACACACCCCTCGGAGCGCTAAGCTAGCGTAGCACCTCCCGGGAGGAGGAGGAGGAGGAACGGTGGTGCGGGGGGGTGGGGGAGGGGAGGGCAGCGGAGGGTGGAGGGTGGCGGGTGGGGAGAGGGTTTTGGTGTCGTAAAAAGTCCATCAAAGGCACCAGTAATTACCCAGGAAATTGGCAGTGAAATTGAAAAAGTTTGTGACCACTAAAACCTCTTCCCCCTCCTCCTCCCTCCTCTCATCGCCCTATTTCCCCGTCGCTTTGAGATGTCTCTTGTGTGTAACGGCGGCGGCGGCGATATAAAATAACGGGAAGTGTGTCTTCAACACCCGGCTGAACACACGGTTACATTACGACGTGCCGACGAATCGGCGCCGCTCTCTCTGCTCTCTCTTTTTTCCGGCGCCCTCAACGGTTCTGCGGCGTGGTTTATGCCACGTCTGCGGCGATACCCCCCCCCCCCCGTAAAGATGAGTCAAGTCTTTCGACAGGACAGGACTCTGTCACGAACGAGGGTCCGCCATCGTTGTTACCTCTTAATTTGATTTTGTGAAACGTGCGTGAATCACTGGGGTATTGTTGCGTAGTATACAGTATATTATTGAGTTGCATTTTTACTGCGTATTGTTTTTTTTGTGTGGGTGTTATTTGTTTGTTTGTCTGTCTGTCAAATGCACGATTGCGGTTAAAGGACGATGTATCGTTCTTACTTAACTGGTATTTTTGTGTTATTGGGTAAACAATGTTGAGGTACAAATAAAATGTATTTGTATAACGCTTTTCACAGACACAGGCTTCACAAGGACAAATGTACAACATACGGAAAACGCAAATACATTCAACATCAAATCAAATACACATCATTTATATATAAATATACATATATATATATACACACACATATATGGCTTGAGGTTTCATCGGAGGCTCCTCTCCAGACAGGCGGGGAGGGGAGAGAGGAGTTACAAGAAGCAGGCCCGCATTGTCATGCGGCTTGTCAATAGTAATGAAATCACGACGTGTTCGGGAACAGCCATGCGCAATGAGCCTCCTATTGTTCTCCTGATTTTAATGCCAATCTCCATAATCAAGATGAAACCCACACGCTGTCAGGGCCCGCCGGAGCGCCGACGCTCAGCACTGAATGATTGATTGAATATGAAATAATGAGGGTTTTTCTCTCTCCCATCCGCGCTCCCGTCCGCTTCGCGAGCGGTCATCGAAAATTCCGCATAGCAAATTAAATGGAAATTTTATGCAATGAGATGTATTAATGGGATGCTGGCGATGGCTGTAAGGTCTTAATGTACGGCAATGAGCCACGCAGGTTGTCTTCGGAGGAGATGAGCGGTTGCGTTGTTGCCGTTGATCGGCCATTTTGGTGCATTACTGTCAAAATAATGCATGTCAACCCTCCCCGTACATATTTGTGTGGCTTGACTGAGCGTAACTTTTTTCCATTGCGTGCCACTTACGAGGACCACCGGTGCATTTAAAGTGTGGGTATTCGTGAACATAATGTGTCCTTAGGTTGGCATGTGTGTTGTTAACGCCGAATGACACGAAAGATCTTGTTTTAACCCCGGAGACGTTGTCAGCACACAGTCACCCTCCAAAAGTGCAGAGATCTTATTGGTGTTTACCCCGAGCTCACAAACTGTACAGCGGTCCAGTTTCCATGGTCGTCTTTTCTTTGAAGGGCCAGATAAAGATAAGATCATAAGATAATACCCTTCTCTGTTGTTTAGTGGGCAGAGTAGTGCATCGTACTAACTGGTTAGTGCCAGTTAATAACGCTACCACAGAGGAAGTGACGTGTGAAGGCATTTCTGGTGTAGCCATGAGAATGCCAAAAGGTGAAGTAAGTAGTCTTACCATAAAAGTGCATTTCAGCAGCAACAACAACCAAAAAAGGTGCTAATGCCAGCATATGCAGAAGTGTTGCTATACGATCTGCATACAATTTGCAATTTCCATACAATATGTATGGCGCTCCATACATATTGTATGGCATATAGACACAATCAGAGCTCACAGGCCGCCACCAGTCCACAGTGTACCAAAACCTGCTGGTTTAGCACCGTATTAAATACCATCGGACCGGCCGTCGCGGGGTTTGACTCGACGGGTATATTATCCATTCTGCTCGACTTGCTCAATTGATGTTAAATGATATTCACAAGTGGTGACCGACCCAATTGCATATTAGAAGCTCAATTAGCATGTTTGTTGCCCGAGGTGTGGAGGGGCGGGGGAGGGGGATGGTAGGAGGGGGGAGAGGGGCATCGTGGAGAACAGCTGAGCCGAAATGGCAGCCGACTGTCAGACCGTCCTATTGTCCCGAGTTAAAACGGCGCAAGGGGCGGAAACAAGACAGTTTGTGATCATGTGACCTCTGTCTTCCTTGAGGTTCATGCAACCGAATAGGCCAAAGGTCGTTTGAAAAGCTAGAGTCAAAGTCTACGGTTTTGTACGGGGAGGCGACAAATCACGGCGGTTGATGTTAAATCAGCAAGTATTTCCACAGTGTTTTGGGGGGGATTAAGAGTGCAAAAAGCCCCCTGTTGGATTTATTCCATGTGCCTTTCGTGTAATATCCCTCAACGGGGTCTTTGTTGTGCTTTTGAAAAATAGTTTGTTTAGCTGATGAATTATTAACACGGAAACACTGCGCATGAATTATGCATCGCCAGCATAAATGTTACGTCTGTGTTCTGCCTGTTTGTGCAACACAAGAGAGAGACAACAGAGAGGCTTCCATTTGGGACCCGGCTCAGTAGAAATATGTAGTAATTATGTATAGAGATATAAAATACATATTTGCTATTATCTGGCTTTTATTGCAGGTAGCAATATACGCGTTGGTACTTGCAATCTCTTCATTATTTGCGGTCAAACGATGAAGATATAATGAAGGTATTTACTTTACTACGTATTGCAGCCTTTCCCCAGATGCCTAAACATACTTTCCGGGGTTAATATAGGTATCTTTTTAAATAATATTTGTATTAATACAGATATTTTCCCTGGAAGTTTCTCCTTGAACAGATGGCACATTATAGCAGCTAAGTAGCCTTGCTAGTTCCTCCTAAACTCTCCTCTCAGACCAGTCCAGTCTAATGGGAGATAAGCGTGAAGGAAGTCAATCAATTTAAGGATGTATGCGTAACTCCTTATCCGGCCAATTAGGACTTGTGAACCAGATAAGAGAACCTTTCTCACCAAAAGTACGAGAGGGAGGGATCACCACCAGTAGCTCTGCTGATGTGGAGCACCGACGTTCCTCCAGGGTAATGTGTTCTTCAGAAAAACATCACGGAGGACGCCGCCTCAATCGCTTTCACTCGGATGTATTTCCCGCAAATATTTTCCATGCCGGTCTCTTCAGTAGTAGATGGATTGCTGACCTTGGCTTACACCCATGGTCAGCGATTGGACCTCAAATCAATATCACAATTATTTCAAACTTTGACCTCGATTAAGAGTAATGAACAATAATTTATTTGATATACTTTGCTGTAAATATGCTGAACTGATTTTACAATTTTGTCGAAAACGCACAGAAATTCACTACTTGGGGCTATTCATTGATTATTTTGACACTGAACAGTTGAAATTAACCGAATGAACCCACGTGAGCAAGATTAAGCGGTGAGAGTTTCTGTGTGTCAGTTTTGATCCATTTTCAGTTAATTACCCGGCCCTGGTCTCCAGCACCATGCTGACCTACATAGGCAGGTAGGGAAACGGACAAGTGCTACAGTACAACAGTTCTGACTACACTTTGACTACTTCAACGATACTATGTTTACAATACAGCTACACTACTAATATGGTACGATTTAAACTAAGACTACACTACAACTAAACTAAGACAACGCTCCAACTAAACCACAATGACACTAAAACACAATGACTAAACTCAGGACTACACCAACACAATGAGTAAACTAAGACTACTCTTCAACTAAACTATGACTTCACTACAACAACTAAACTAACAACGACACTACAACTAAACTATGACTACACGACGACAACATAACGACTAAACATTACACTACAACTAAACTACCAGTACACAATGACAACTAAACTACAACTACACTACAACACGACTAAACTAAGGAATACACCAACACAATGAGTAAACTAAGACTACTCTATGACCAAACTGAGACTGTACTACAACCATACTATGACTACACTACAACACAACAACACAACAACTAAACTAACGACTACACTACAACTAAACTATGATTACACGACAGTAACATAACGACTAAACTAACCACTACACTACAACTGAACTATGATTTCACTACAACAACTAAAGTAAGACTGCACGATAACTAAAATATGACTACACGACAGCAACGTAACGACTAAACTGACGACTACACTACAACTAAACTACAACTACACAACGACTAAACTGACGACTACTCCACAACTAAACTATGACTTCACTACAACAACTAAACTGACGACTGCACTACAACTAAACTACAACTCCACCACGACTATGACCATATATATACAGTATATATATATCTATCTACTGTCAACCCCCACCCATTGAAACGATGTGTAGCACACTGGGAAGCCTTGCGTGGGTAAAGCCAAAAGAGAAGCGGAAGACAAGATAACCGCAGTGCGTTGCTTTGCACCGCTGATGCCTGTCACTGGGGGGGCAACTTTATATAGATCCAGGTATTGTCAGTCCATTTGACAGTTTATTTTTTATATCTTTAGCCCGTGATGTAGATGTAGTGAAGGCTATGAGAGCTACGGAGTAGGTGAGTGTCTCTCCTATGAAGTACAACAGTTCTGCCGGGGAGTAAAACAACGTTATTGACAGCAGAGTGCTGTGCGGTCTGCCAAGGCAGGATCTCGGGGCGTAGCTGCGGAGGCGGCAAACGATATTGGATGTGATTCTCTGTCTGCACCACCTATGATCCAGCCTGCCTCCTGTACCTTCTGACGCTACGTATTTATTTACCCTCACCTCCACCTGTAGCATGCAGTTAACTTGAGTAACCGGGGAGTTCAAGTCTGTTCGCAACAGAGCAAATAAATAAAACAGGGCTTGCCGTTGCACTGAGCTGGAGTACGATATAAATGAGCAAAAAACCCGTCCAGAAATGTTACAGCCTAATTTAATTGAACATTGAAACCTTAATAATGCCTTATAACAATGATGATCTGAGCGTTCACGTCATTAACATATTTAGTCTGGAAAGCAATTGGAGGTTACTTGGTGATGGTATGGCAGGATAATCAGAATTATATTTGATTTGTACATTTGAAATTTGCTGCAAGATTGCTAGTACACTTATCGAAAGACTCTTACACCCTATAAAACTAACATTCAGAAAAGCTTTCTTAGTTCACATAGGGCTAAACATATTCACCATGTTCTTACATTTACATTTTGGGCATTTGGCAGACGCTTTTATCCAAAGTGACTGACAAAGAGTACATTTGTTGAAATATATCAATTCAAATATATCGCTGTGGTACATAAAGATGAGAATAGAGCAGGTTTCAAACATTCATAGTTACGAGGCTAATAGAACGAGTTTCATAATTGCCCGGTTGCCTGCATAATAGCTGGGATGAGAGCAGTAGTGCCGTTCTGAGCACATTACCAACATCTAAGAACATACAATATGCTAAACAATGCTGAGTACTATTAATAATGCCAAGACATACAAACACACAAGTTAGTGCTAGGGTTAGGAGAGGGAAGGCAGAGGCCAGGTGAACTCTGAATCTTCTTCTTGTGTTTTTGAAGGTGTGCACCGCCAGCCACAACGGGTGGTGCATCATGCATTCTTTACGACACTGACGTAGGCTGACGTAGGCTGAGTATTATGACCGGAGCCATTTTTTTTCATAACCATAACTGGGCCACATCTCAAATAACTTGCGCTGTGGATTTTGTATATGATGTTATTTTCGCGGAGCACACTTATCGTCATTTGCTTAGTTTCGGCGTCAGAGCGATTTGTTATGTGGATGTGTTATTTGTTTGAATATGTTAATTCGGTGGGTTCAGGAGGAAACAAGGCCGGTGTGTTGAGGTTAAGGTACTCAATTCATTATGAAAGCACTTAGTGGGAGCTCATTCCACACCGGTGCCCCGTTCCGTCGCTAATGCTTCGACCTCTTCATCTTTTGCACAGGGATGAATGTTGTTGTTGTTTTATGTGTGTTTGTGTGTGTGTGTGTGTGTGTGTGTGCACGCGTGCGTGTGTGTGTGAGAGACGGTCAACATTTCAGTTTTTTTAAGGAGCTCTCGGGACCAATTCACTAATTCTATTTAAAATCAAAAGGTGGAAAGGTTTTTTTGATTTCTCCCTTAATAAAGTTGCACAAAAAACAAACTTAAACACAGTGACTTTGTCTCGCCCAACCCTCCATCACTTTTATGAAACGCAGATTTTCAGATTTTATTTTGCTGATAACTTGCAGATTGCGTCGGTAGCCTATCTCCGGCTGGCCCCTCCTTACTCAGTGAACAAAGGTTGTAAAACGTTGTTTTATTAAAGTTTTCAATGAGACAGAAAACATTCGCAGCTTGAATCGTCGTGGTGACGGAGAGGCGATGAGCGAGAGAGCTAGACGCACAATAGCCGAGTTCTGTCAAGGTAGCACTTTGCCGATTTCTGATGACCATCCAGGTCATTTTTTTAAATCTTTTATTATTTTTTTTACTCTACTTGATCAAATGGGCTCACTTTTGTCAGCACCTTTAGCGGCAGAGCGAGACGTGCAGAGAGAGGAGAAATGATTGACGGGTGCGGCATACAAGGCTAGCTTTTTAATTTCCATAACTCACTTCAAATTAAACTTCACCGGCGACCAAATCGGTGGTTACCTCACATCAAGCGCTCCTGAATGAAACATTTCGATTAGGAAAGGGACTCTGAAAAGATTTTGATTATTCTGTTCAATCTCCCAATACTGCTGATAGATTCAGGGTTTTTTTTTATTTAAAAAAGATAAAATAGTGATGACAATTGTACTTTTCTTTCCACAGTTTAATTCATAAGATGGTTTAAGGACATGTCCACCTCATTTTAAGGCAAAATATGTCAATTGAAATGTCCAATAGCAAGCGTTATTTAGTTTATTTCAGCAGATTATCAACACTAGATCAAGGCTTAAGATATACAAGCTACACAAGCTATACTAGAAGCTCATCTCATGACTCCCAGCTAAAAGTTTGTCAGTTCAAATCCCAACGTCTGGAAGATAATGACCGACCTGCTCATTAATTACATTTATCTGAAATCACTTAGTTTCTTTGGATAAAAGTGCGTACTCTATGAAATTTTACTATAGTAAATAGGACAAATATTGTAAGTAATCGGTAAGTAAGTAGTAAGTAATAATACTGGAGAGCCAATACCCAAACATTAGTCTGACCTGCGCTGCTTACACTACACACCACCTTACACACACGTGTATAAATAATGATGCATTGAATGAGTTATAATTTGCAAGCTGTAACAACACTCCTTTTATTATTTGGCTGTTGTTTACGAGACAACGTGCATTAAACCTACTGTAGTTGCTGTAAATAAAACACGTTGTAAATATGCGTTCATTGAGGGGCTTGTAAATATAAATATAAATTTGCAATGAGGTTAACATTAATGCAATGCTGTGGTGTGAGCAATAAAATACGTATCGTAATGCGCAATAATAAAATAGTTTAGTAATTTTCCAATGGAGAAGAACTCTTGAAACCACGGGCCTACTGCTACAAGGAGCTAATGACATAGCTCTGTTTCTGTTTTATGAATTATATCAACAATATTACAGTTTAAATGTGTTTGTGGACACAACACATGTGGAGGCTTTGCAGTGTAAAATAATGTTCTGTATATTTTACCGACAGCAACAAAGACGGGACCTTATAGAAAATAATATCTGATGGAGTTCAGTAAAATATTTACACCGCGTGAACATTACTCCACTGCTAAATGTTTGCGGCATAATTAGTCGCCACTAATAACCGTACATTAGCGGAAATGTATTATTGTGAATTAGCATCAACGTCTAATGGCTTTGTTTTGTGTGTTCCTAAAGTGAAAGAGAAAAACAAAAATATATATGACCAAAGGCTGACATTCAGGACATGCTGCCAAAGCTGCCATTAATCCGGTGACATCAGTGGTGAAATACGATCTGCTTCATTAAGATCACACGCTCACCGTTTCAAACGTCTAAATGTCTGCCTTTGAGACGCGCTGTACCGTAGCACTTGATCCAATTTACACATTATTGATTAATGCTCCGAAGCCGCAAAGCCACTTTTACACCCGTCGTCGGAGGAGGGAAAGTTTCGGTTTGATTTGAACGATTTGTGAACGACGGCGATCGAGGACCTCCAGATGCGTTAGGCCGACTTCCAAGTGTGCGAAACTTTGGAAAAAAAACGATGACGGCGCAACTTTGGGGAATTCCTTTTTTTAATTTTCTCTCTCATTTTGATTTCCACTCATCGCGTTTGATTAGCTTGCGGTCAGAAAGCTAGCTTGCGCGCGCCATTAGCATGAGTAACGTCATAAGTTATGAATGAGGCGCACAGTGTGTTAGCGGCGCGGCGCTTCAGCGCTCAATTAGGGGCGTTTGAGTGTCACGGCGCACGCCATAGGCCCCGACAGCGTGAGGCAGGGAGGGGAGAACGAGCTTGACAGCACAGCACAGCGGTCTGCTCTCTCTCTTGCTCTCTCTCTCTCTCTCTCTCTCTCTCTCTCTCTCTCTCTCTCTCTCTCTCTCTCTCTCTCTCTCTCTCTCTCTCTCTTCAGCAGGACTCTGTGTCCCAGCGCGACAGAGGCCTTGATGCAACTCAGTGCCACTGTCAGGCCAGGCTAATAGTACACACACACACACACACACACACACACACACACACACACACACACACACACACACACACACACACACACACACTCACTCACTTACACACTCACTCACTCAGACACACACACACATTGAGATGAACTAGTATACACATACACACTCACATACACATGTATATACATTCATATGCACGCACATGAATGCATGCAAACACAAACACACACATACATGCAAACACACACACACACACACACACACAAATGCACACACATCTGCACACACAGAAATAGACTACATCTACATTCAAAGAATCACACACACACACACACCACCACCACCACCTCCACCTCCACCTCCAACCACCCCTACTAGCAACACCACCACCAACAACCACCAGCACCAGCACCACCACCACCTCCAACCACCACCACTAGCAACACCACCAACAACAACCACCAGCAGCAGCACCACCACCACCATCATCCTCATCAGATGTTTTTTGTTTTCCTGCTGAAGCCCATTCCAGGGATTAACACATGAAAGCCGTCGAGGAGCTGGGCCTGTCATCGTCACCACGAGGGATCATGTGAACCGCTTGCCAACAACCGATGTAGCAGAGGGAGAGAGTAGACCCTCTCCACAACCCCCCCCCCTCCGCTGGCCGACTCTGTCAGAGGAGGGGTGACATAGTTTAGTGTGTTTGTGTTTCATGTTTTGTCCTCCATTAGTCTGCCATTAGGACAACCCAGTGTTTCCCTCTAACTAGTGGGGATCGCCACAGACCTTGATGAACTTACTCTGCGGTAGCCTTTCTCTTTGCTCGGGCAAACCCGAAAAACAAACGCTTGCTTTTAGGAATAAAGGGTCGTGTTATTTAGATTGTTTACGACGTTGAACTATGGGGATATTTTTGTCAGGGTTAATTATGCATGATTGTCAGGATGAGTTGAAACACACAAATATCCGGCAAGTCCGGCAAATAATTTTTCAACCGGACCTCGTTGCGTTGTTTGTTGATCAATCATTTTGTATTTTTATAGAGGTGCTTTGAAGTACAGTACGTTGTGGTCCACTTTTTTGTAAATGATATTGCAATTATTGTAAGTTAACTTAAGTGTTAAAAGCACACACGTCTGCACACACAAACATGACCTTCACACTGCACAGGATGTGAACCACCGAGGTGTTAATTAGATCACCTGCCACACATCGCAAGACCAAATGGTGTCGATTTACAAGGTAGCGCAAGATTATGGTTGATAATTTCCATATTGTGTATGTTTTGTTCGATACCAAACACTCCACGATGTTACCAAACGATGTTTAACAATGAAAACAATGGTTACTTAATACTAATATCCACAAAATGTTGTCCTGGTCTCTCTGCAGGGATTAAAAGGGAAAATGTACGTTTTAAATATCAATCCATTTATCTCAATGTCTCATTCATATTGTTTGGCCGCACTTTAAACTGAGGCAAATAAAGCATTAGCATTTCAAAATAAATGTATGTTCTGTTAGGTTTTTGGAACACAATCATTTGTTAATATTAATATTTGTTTAGTGGGCATAACATATCCTATATTGCAAACATACATACATAGATGTAGCATAACATATTGACAGGGCACTAAGAATACCATCAATTACAGAATTATGCAACAACAACAAAATAATAGAAATGGTAGAAAAGAGACCTATAAGAGTTGTTCATCTTCCACTGCGACGTCCCACTGATTTGCATGAGAGTGACTTAATATCGCCAGGCTTCGGGGAATTGAAACAGGGACGGAGATGGAGGACGACGTGTCGGCGACTGCAGGGGGATTTGTGCGTATGCAGACGACTTCTCTATGTCCTCTCAAGGACGCCCGCGCGTCCAACGTCGGACACCAACTCCCCACTGTCCAATTAATAACGCGCTGGGAACGAACCACTCCAATCAGGACTGCAGTGCAAGGGTTCCCTGGCTTGAGTGTTGGCTCACACAACTCCAGAACGAGAAGTTAGCATGTTGAGTCCCCACCGTGATCCTGGCAGGAAACTTTTCATTTCTTCACTTTTTGTCACCGTGGGTAATGGTGAACTCTCATGTGTGTGTGTGTGTGTGTGTGTGTGTGTGTGTGTGTGTCTATATATATACTGTATACACACATATTTATATATATACACACATATTTATATATATACATGTATATTTATATATATATAGTATGTAGGACTAGCATTGTCCTTATTATTTTTGCACACACATTGCACTGATTTGTACATGTGTATTTACCGACGCGTTTGTTGTGACAGCGGAGAAGCGACATAAATCACTGTCACCCTGTCACACCTGATGACAGTACATATTAATTACAGAGAGAGAGAGGGAAATAGGAGAGAGAAGAGAGGGCGTGTAGAGAGAGAAAGGAACAGAGAGAGACAGAGAGGAACAGAGAGAGAGAGTATAGATTAAGATAGAAATAGAGAGACTGAGCGATAGAAATAGAGAGGAACTGAGAAACAGACAGCCAGACACAGATGAGAAGAGAGAGAGAGAGAGAGAGAGAGAGAGGAGAGAGAGAGAGAGAGAGAGAGAGAGGACTCAAAACATGTCTCTAAACCGTTCCGCTTTGAGGTTGCAGTCTTCATGTGGAGAAAGTGTCAGCAAGGCGTTGGCCACACTGAGTCACGTCGTCCCACACGCGTGTCAGCTCCGTGTGCAGACCCAACCAGAGCTAACGGGTGTCCTTCCTTCCTCTGGCCTGGAAAACCACACCGGGGGGAACACAGAGCAGCAGTTTGCAGCAATGCATTTAATCTGTGTTCCATTTAAGGAAAATTCCCGAAAAGGAACATTCCATTCAAGGGCAATTCCCCCAAGGAAGATTCAGTATAAGGACACTTCCTACAAGGGCAATTCCATATTAGGGCAATTCTGTCAAGGATAATTCTACACAAGGACAATTCCAACAAGGACTACCTTGTAGAAGGACATGCATTGCCACAGAGTGCCTTTGTACAGATGCATGTTTGTGTGTGTGTATGTGTGTGTGTGTTAGTGTGTGACTGTGTGTATTTGTGCGTTCATAAATGAATCTGTCCTCTATGTCCAGTTTGTCTTTCAGCATCCTAATCATCATGTCAAAATGATACTTCACACACGATGCGCAGTCACTTTCATCCAGAGGTTGACACGGATATTCTGCTTTCAAAAAGTTACCTGTTGTAAGTGCGGTCGAACGGGGAAGGAATAACGAATATATATTTTACAACCATTTGCTTTAGTTTAGTTTAGGCGTCTTTTTCGATCGTGCTAAACGACCGAGCGATGGGGCTAACCTTCCAGGCGTCATGCTAGCGCACTAATTTTTTCAGTACATACAAATTGACAGCAACTGGGCCGTACATGCCGGGCCGAGGTCGTAATCTCCCCGCGCCCGCGCTGCTACTTTGCATTACGCCGACGTTCTCATCTGATTTCTCATCTGTTGCTTGTTAGCAAGTGGAGGGAAAGCGGGGGGAGAGAGGATGAGGAGAAGTCGAGCTAAGTACCCCCCGTCCCCCATCCTCCCCCGTTCTCCCCCATACTCCCCCATCCCCTCCAAAACAAGAGCGCAGGAAAACAATGGAAGACAAGAATCAGAGAGGACAGGCAGTCAGTGGAAATGTGGAATTGGATAGGATACTGACACGGCCGTGATGTGAATTGTGAATCGGGCCAGGTCTGCGCTCGCAAACAGATTTCTTTCTCGCTGCGAAAATAGGGCCAAGGAATGAGAAAAGAACATATTTTGTCAGTCGAATATTCTCTGTGTTATTATTTGAACGATTCTTTTTAAAAACCCTTTCGATGTTCTTAAAGAACGGGCGTCGGGTGCGTGTGTCGGGGGTTGGTGGCGTTATTTAAAAATTATATTTAAAAAGAGTAAAAATGCTTCAATATAATGTTACCCGGATAATGTTACCCGATTACACAACATTATGCTTTGGCCCACGAAGTAACAAACTGTCGACAAATCAAACAAAGTCTTTATCCGTCCATTGTCATTGTCGTCATCGTCGTCATTATCAAACGATGAATAACAGGCTGCGCAGTGTTAGCGGGGTGACCTGCGCGAGGTGCTCACCGTGTTAACTGAACCAGCCTGACACCCGACAGGCTGCTGACAGGCTGCTCCGACTCACCTGTCGGGCCCCGACGCGCCAATCAGCATGATTGACATCTCTCAAGTCTGCAAGTCGGCTAATTTCCTTCTGATTTTGATAGATTTTTTTTCCCCCCGTCTCCGCTTCTCCCTCCCCGGCATCTATCAGGGGACCCTATTTGAAACAATTTCTTGGTGGGAGAAAGGACATGCCTGTCAAGTTGAATGACAGGCCTCAGCCCGCCGCCGGAATGGGCCCTGGCTGCTATTCTGAGCGGCAGTCAAATGGAATATTTTAAAACGTGGCAGATTTAACAACCTAATAATGCATAGTCAATTGGAAAAGGGGGTTGCGTGCGCGCAGTGATGCGGAGGAGAAAATATCTATCTGTACGGCTTCTGGTGTGTGGTTTATTTTCCCCGGTGTACACGCCACGACCGTTTTGTAGGCCCCGGCCGTGCACGGCGGTGTGCGATTACAGAAGAGGGAGTCGTCTGTGACAAAACATTTTAACAGCGAATGTCATTTAAATCGATTGCGTTGGTTGACGGGAATCAAATAAAAGGCAACTGATTGATGTATTTATGCCAGAACAATTGCTCCCCGTGGTTACATTTATTAAAGAAAAAGAGCTTTTCTTTGTGTGTGCCGGCATATTTGTCGGGTAATAATTATGGTATCAGTGGCAGCGTGCTAGTAGGACATGGAATGGGATGGATGATGTTTCCAAGGCTTCTCGGGATGCAGGGTTAGCAGTGTAGCTAGGGCTAGTGGAAGACCTAGGGCCATGTGAGTTAGGGTTCGAGGGGTTGGGGGGTAGGTGCTTTGGTTTAGGGTAAGGAGTTATTTTAAGACTAGCAGGAGGTCTAAGGACATGGTTGAGGCCCTGGGTGAGGGGGTAGAGGAGGGGTCGGGGTTAGGTGCTGTGGTTTAGTGGTTAGTGGTTGTGTTTGGACAAGCAAGATGTCTAGGGACACGTTTGATGCCCTGGGCTAGGTGCTGTATCTAGGGTTAGTAGGTTAGGTGAGAGTGAGGGTTAGCTTTTATGGATCGAGTTTGAGGGCAAAATGTTAGAGTAAGGGTTAGGTTTCATGGCTAGGGTTAGAAGGGTTAGAGTGAGTGTCAGGTTTAAGGGTCTAAGTCAGGGTTACGGTTTGGATTTTCCCATTTGTTTATTCTTGATCCCAGATGGATCAACAGAATGGTAACGCCCACAACAATACCACAATTGGTTCAATTATTATATGAGACTATCAATCCAACCAAAACGGAGGCTTTAAACACAATGCCCAATGATGGAAGGTGTGACACAGTGTGTGGTGTGTGTGTGCACCTGTGTGTGTTTCCGTCTGACCTGGGCCTGTGTAGCAGTACATTATTGGTGGTCAGGTCGTGACCTCCTGGCCAGTCAGCTATGGTGCCACGGTGCTCTCTGTACCTTACTACCCCCCCGAGTCTCTCCTGCCCTGTACTTTGTTGTACATGGCTCAGCAGATCTGTTCATTAGCCACGTAGCCGGGACCATTAACACAGTGACCACTATTGGACCCGGGTCTGTCAGCGCACAGTGTGTGTGTGAGTGCCCAAGGTGAACTGGTACACAGCATTCGATTTCAATTAATACGTTGCTTTACACGGATTTTGGGCAGTGGAATTGGATCGGCCGCGGGTGAACGAATTTACTCTTGATACCTTGAGATGGATGACTCCGTCAATGCCATTGGATTCCATTGTGTGCTCCAGCCGTGCCGATGGAACGCATCGCCGATGTACCCTACTCATGTGTGTGTGTGTGTGTGTGTGTGTGTGTGTGTGTGTGTGTGTGTGTCACTTTTGAACTTTGTACACC
>PIJE02000080.1:451520-471520 GCA_002895965.2 Coryphaenoides rupestris | reverse complement strand
TCTCCCTCCAAAGGCTTGCATTAAACGGCCCCCCACTCCCCCCCCACCCCTCTCGCGGGGGAGTGAATAATTGGTGCGATTAATTTACTGTTGGGGTGCCGTCGGTCGGAGGGGGTGAGGTTGGAGTTGCGGGGGTAAGGGGGGGGTGTTCTGTTTCCATCCAGGCCGTCAGCAAACGACCCCCCCACCCCCTCCTCCTCCCCCTCCTCCCCTCGACAGATTTAAAGTATTAAAGATCAGAGCGGGGGGTGAGGAGAGAGGAGAAAGAGGGGAGATCATCTCCCAGGCCTCCTCGTCAGCGAGGTATAACAGGTTGAGATGAAGTTTAATTGTGTTTTGATCCATGCGATCATTCCATATAGCATTCTGGCTCCCCCCATTTTTTTTTCTCTCTCTCTTTTAATCTTCAATTATTCCTGCTTCATTTGCCCCCCCCTCCCAACCCCCCTTCCTCCCTCCCTCTCTCTCTCCCCCCTCCCCCCGTAATTGGGACAAGTCGAGGGGTCTCGCATGCTAATGAGGTCAGGAAGCTCAGTTGGGAGTTAAGCGGCAGACGTGTCACTTCCTGTATGTATGTATGTATGTATGTATGTATGTGTACACACCGCACTGTGCTTGAGTGAGCTAGAAACTGGAGATGTATGTACATATGGGGCGGCAGTAGCTCAGGAGGTAAGAGCGGTGGTCTGGCAACAGGAATGTTGCTGGCTCGATCCCCGGGCTCCACCTAGCTAAGTGTGGAGGTGTCCCTGAGCAAGACACCACCAAACCCTAACTGCTCCTGACGTGTTGGTTGTTACCTTGCATGGTTGACACCGCCGTCGGTGTATGAATGTGAGGCAATACTGTAAAACGCTTTGAATAAAAGCGCGATATAAATGCAATCCATTTATCATATTTATTGATTGTTTTATTCATTTGTTCAGGTTTATTAGCCCCTTGCTTTCTAGTGTGTGGTCGGTCTTTTCGTTTTGCTTTCCCCCTCTTGTCTCACGGCCGGCCCTGATGTGTTTTGGTACTTTATGTGTCGGCGCTGAGTGACGGGCCATAATGGAACAGAAATGTCCGTCGCCGTCTCCTCTCGGAATAATTTCCAATCAGAACCGCCCTCGCTCAGAGACAACGCCCGGAGTTACCACCAAACGGCAGATCTGTGTCCAATTACAATCGGAGATGGACTGAAACGCACACACACACACACACACACACGTGTACGTGTGTGTGTGTATATATATATAATACGATTGTAAAATGTGATTGCGGTGATAATATAATAGCGTTGCCATGAGCAGTGAAGTGCCATATGGCCCAAGCTCATTTCAAAACGGCGAGAAATGAAATAAAAAACCTGGTTTGGTTTGCCGATCGGCCGTGGTGAGCCCTGAGAAGAACAACATGGCGGTAGAGACTGGAGACACACCTGGTCTGGTGCTAAAGGTGTCTCCGGCACAGCCCGACTGAAAAGAAGCCTAGGTCAGCATCCATTTCATCCCCTCTCTCTCTCTCTCACTCTCTTTCCTTCTCTCTCTTTCCCCCCCTCTCTCTCTCTCTCTCTCTCTCTCTCTCTCTCTCTCTCTCTCTCTCTCTCTCTCTCTCTCCCCCCTCAGGGCAGAGGCAGCCCTGATGGAGGGGCAGCAGAACAGACGGGACGAGCGATGGTGAGCCTGGAGCTACTTCACCCCCACCCAACGAGTTCCTTTACTCCCTCCCCCCCCCCCCCCCAACAGACGACCCACTGTGTCACAACATCCAGGTACTGGCCGACCGAGCTGCTGCGATACAGTGTATCCACAATACACTGTCAGCTCTGGTCAGCTCTGGTCAGTTCTGGTTACCTCTGGTCAGTTCTGGTCAGCTCTGGTCAGTTCTGGTTACCTCTGGTCAGCTCTGGTTACCTCTGGTCAGTTCTGGTCAGCTCTGGTTACCTCTGGTCAGTTCTGGTTACCTCTGGTCAGCTCTGGTCAGCTCTGGTCAGTTCTGGTCAGCTCTGGTCAGCTCTGGTCACTTCTGGTTACCTCTGGTCAGTTCTGGTTACCTCTGGTCAGCTCTGGTTACCTCTGGTCAGTTCTGGTCAAATCTGTTCAGCTCTGGTCAGTTCTGGTCAGCTCTGGTCAGCTCTGCATGAGGACAGCTGTGTCAAGAGTGACATGTGTGAACAAAGATGTATTCAAACTGGATTACCTTAGTTTTTATTGTAAAAGTAGATGAATGAAACTAATAATGAACAACTAATATATATACAGTATACAGTATATCAAACTAACTGTACGAAACAAAAACAACACAATACGTTAGACGAATGCGTTGTGGTGAAACCCCCCAACAGACGACCCACTGTGTCACAACATCCAGGTACTGGCCGACCGAGCTGCTGCGATACAGTGTATCCACAATACACTGTCAGCTCTGGTCAGCTCTGGTCAGTTCTGGTTACCTCTGGTCAGTTCTGGTCAGCTCTGGTCAGTTCTGGTTACCTCTGGTCAGCTCTGGTTACCTCTGGTCAGTTCTGGTCAAATCTGTTCAGCTCTGGTCACTTCTGGTTACCTCTGGTCAGCTCTGGTTACCTCTGGTCAGTTCTGGTCAAATCTGTTCAGCTCTGGTCAGTGGTCATCCATTTCACATTTGTTCCAATCAATTATTGAAGTCGACAGTCAATTACCAAACGGGGGGAGGATTTGAGTGGCCCGGGCGTACGGCTCTCTCTCTCTCTCTCCCTCCAAAGGCTTGCATTAAACGGCCCCCCACTCCCCCCCCACCCCTCTCGCGGGGGAGTGAATAATTGGTGCGATTAATTTACTGTTGGGGTGCCGTCGGTCGGAGGGGGTGAGGTTGGAGTTGCGGGGGTAAGGGGGGGGTGTTCTGTTTCCATCCAGGCCGTCAGCAAACGACCCCCCCACCCCCTCCTCCTCCCCCTCCTCCCCTCGACAGATTTAAAGTATTAAAGATCAGAGCGGGGGGTGAGGAGAGAGGAGAAAGAGGGGAGATCATCTCCCAGGCCTCCTCGTCAGCGAGGTATAACAGGTTGAGATGAAGTTTAATTGTGTTTTGATCCATGCGATCATTCCATATAGCATTCTGGCTCCCCCCATTTTTTTTTCTCTCTCTCTTTTAATCTTCAATTATTCCTGCTTCATTTGCCCCCCCCTCCCAACCCCCCTTCCTCCCTCCCTCTCTCTCTCCCCCCTCCCCCCGTAATTGGGACAAGTCGAGGGGTCTCGCATGCTAATGAGGTCAGGAAGCTCAGTTGGGAGTTAAGCGGCAGACGTGTCACTTCCTGTATGTATGTATGTATGTATGTATGTATGTGTACACACCGCACTGTGCTTGAGTGAGCTAGAAACTGGAGATGTATGTACATATGGGGCGGCAGTAGCTCAGGAGGTAAGAGCGGTTGTCTGGCAACAGGAAGGTTGCTGGTTCGATCCCCGGGCTCCGCCTAGCTAAGTGTGGAGGTGTCCCTGAGCAAGACACCACCTAACCCTAACTGCTCCTGACGTGTTGGTTGTTACCTTGCATGGTTGACACCGCCGTCGGTGTATGAATGTGAGGCAATACTGTAAAACGCTTTGAATAAAAGCGCGATATAAATGCAATCCATTTATCATATTTATTGATTGTTTTATTCATTTGTTCAGGTTTATTAGCCCCTTGCTTTCTAGTGTGTGGTCGGTCTTTTCGTTTTGCTTTCCCCCTCTTGTCTCACGGCCGGCCCTGATGTGTTTTGGTACTTTATGTGTCGGCGCTGAGTGATGGGCCATAATGGAACAGAAATGTCCGTCGCCGTCTCCTCTCGGAATAATTTCCAATCAGAACCGCCCTCGCTCAGAGACAACGCCCGGAGTTACCACCAAACGGCAGATCTGTGTCCAATTACAATCGGAGATGGACTGAAACGCACACACACACACACGCACACACGTGTACGTGTGTGTGTGTGTGTGTATATATATATAATACGATTGTAAAATGTGATTGCGGTGATAATATAATAGCGTTGCCGTGAGCAGTGAAGTGCCATATGGCCCAAGCTCATTTCAAAACGGCGAGAAATGAAATAAAAAACCTGGTTTGGTTTGCCGATCGGCCGTGGTGAGCCCTGAGAAGAACAACATGGCGGTAGAGACTGGAGACACACCTGGTCTGGTGCTAAAGGTGTCTCCGGCACAGCCCGACTGAAAAGAAGCCTAGGTCAGCATCCATTTCATCCCCTCTCTCTCTCTCTCACTCTCTTTCCTTCTCTCTCTTCCCCCCCTCTCTCTCTCTCTCTCTCCCTCTCTCTCTCTCTCTCTCTCTCTCTCTCTCTCTCTCTCTCTCCCCCCTCAGGGCAGAGGCAGCCCTGATGGAGGGGCAGCAGAACAGACGGGACGAGCGATGGTGAGCCTGGAGCTACTTCAACCCCACCCAACGAGTTCCTTTACTCCCTCCCCCCCCCCACCCCCCAACAGACGACCCACTGTGTCACAACATCCAGGTACTGGCCGACCGAGCTGCTGCGATACAGTGTATCCACAATACACTGTCAGCTCTGGTCAGCTCTGGTCAGTTCTGGTTACCTCTGGTCAGTTCTGGTCAGCTCTGGTCAGTTCTGGTTACCTCTGGTCAGCTCTGGTTACCTCTGGTCAGTTCTGGTCATCTCTGGTTACCTCTGGTCACTTCTGGTTACCTCTGGTCAGCTCTGGTTACCTCTGGTCAGTTCTGGTCAAATCTGTTCAGCTCTGGTCAGTTCTGGTCAGCTCTGGTCAGCTCTGCATGAGGACAGCTGTGTCAAGAGTGACATGTGTGAACAAAGATGTATTCAAACTGGATTACCTTAGTTTTTATTGTAAAAGTAGATGAATGAAACTAATAATGAACAACTAATATATATACATTATACAGTATATCAAACTAACTGTACGAAACAAAAACAACACAATACGTTAGACGAATGCGTTGTGGTGAAACCTGACAAGACGACGACAAAAAATAACAACAAACAACAAACAACAGAATAAAAAAAAAAACAGACAACAACAACAATGACAACTGCTGAGGCGCCATCAGGCCACCTGAACGATACCGGTGGTTACACAACGATCCCTTTAACTCTCAGTAATTCCCTGTGAACAAAGTGTGTGTGTGTGTGTGTGTGTGTGTGTGTGTGTGTTAGTGTGTGTGTGCGTGCCTCGGAGGTGCGTCCTCCTCCTCCTCAGTGTGGCCCCCGGGTTGAGGGAAGGCGATATGTCGGCCATATGCTGAGGCTGAGCTGCAGATGTGGAGCCATATGTCTCCATCTGACGGAGAGAGAGTCCCCTCACCACCAGAGCCACCGACACACACCGCTCTGAAGTTGTAGTGTGTGTGTGTGCGCGTGTGTGTGTGCGCTTGTGTGTGTGTGTGTGCGCGTGTGTGTGTGTATATGTGTGCAAGATCAGGCTCTGTGCGTATGTGTGTGTGCGTGTGCTTGTGTATGTGTATGCAAGATCAGGCTCTGTGTGTGTGTATGTGCGTGTGTGTGTGTGTGTGCAAGATCACGTTCTCTCTCTATATGTGTGTGTGTGTGTGTGTGTGTGTGTGTGCAAGATCAGGCTCTCTCTATATGTGTGTGTGTGTGTGGTTCGGTGGGTTATGTCAGCAGCCACCCACAAACCCCCTCCCAATCCATTTGCCCCCATAGACATACACATACATACACTTCAACAAAGCATGAATGTACTGTACATACATAGTCATACCAAGGTAAAGACCAAAATGTATAGATGCACACACACACACACACACACACAGACACACATATACTGTACGTATACAGATGACAGATGCATACACACATAAAAAGCAGACATACACACATACACACTACCTCTTGAATAAAATGCACACATACACACTAACACACACATGAACACAAGCACACACACACTAACACACACACAAGCACTAACACAAGCACACACACACACACGCTAACACACACACACACACATTGACACGCAAACACATAAAACACACATACACCCACACTTGTGCACACACACACACACACACACACACACACACACACACACACACACACACACACACAGACAGACATCAACAAAACAAAACACATACACACACATCCTATATCGGCGGCTAGTTTTTATTCCCATCGCTTGCTGAGTCCAACCTTCTGGTGTTCAATCATTCTGATTAGAAGACTGAGTGAACAGGAGTCAGTTGGGCCCCCCGGCGCTGGCCAATGGCGTTTGAGGATTTCGTGTATTTTCATAAACTTTTAACAATGTCACCAAGACGCGTCTTCAATCTCCGCTGCGGCGCCGACGCTGAGCCACTCAATCTTTCCCTCGCCCGAGACAGAACATTTGAATACGAGCGAGGGATTATTAATGTGATGGTTCACAGAGGACACGTCACCGGGAGGCAGGGAGGGAGGAGAGCACATTCACATATATTCTTATGTCGCAGGTGTGTGTGAGAAAAAAACAACAACCAAAAACAAACAAACAGAAAGGAATATGTGCTGAAGGATAAGGGAACTTATGGTAGATATACGTAGTTCGATTCAGCCCCCAGCTGATTCTGTTGTTGTTTGTGTACGTTATGTATTTTGGGTCCGGTGTTGTTTTTGTTGTCCTTGTGTCATTCATCATCTTAAGAATCGTCTGTTGGTTTGTATGCTTTATGTGTGTGTGCGTGTGCGTGTGTGTGTGTGTGTGTGTGTGTGTCTGTGTGTCTGTGTGTTTGTGTCATACGTGGGTCGTCAACTTTCAACAGCATACACCCAAAAAAAAACAGAGACAATAACGACTATTTTGTTGTTGAACAACAACAAAAAACTCCCGAAAAAACTCAAGTTTGGGATGATCTCTTATTTGAGTCCTGATCCATCAAGAAGAAGAAGAACTTTATTGATCCACACTTTTATGGTCACAAACACAGCATGTTTTGAAGTGGTGGCCGCCAAACACACACACATGCAGGGAGGGTGGCCCGCGGAAATTAAGTCTCTGCTTTTAACCCATCCTGAGCTATGCTGCCCCTCCAGGGGCAGCCAGGAGCAGTGGGCAGCCGTTCTTGACAGCGCCCGGGGACCATCAGCTCCAGATCTTGCATCCACGTCTTGGTCAAGGACTGGACAGGAGAAGCGATTCTTCGCATGTTTTTTTTTTAATTGGGGTTCTTTTACTCTGTAAGGAGACCCCGCGGAGCACGGGGAGAACATGCAAACTCCACACAGAAAGGCCAGGAGATCACCCACCCCACCCCAAGTCAACAGCGCCCCAGGCGGGAATCGATCCCAGGACCTTCTTGCTGTGAGGCAGCAGTGCAAGCACTGTGCCACCGTGCCTGATAAACCCTGCTCCCCTCCCCGTCCCGCTCTGTCCTGTCCTGTACAGGAAGTCACGCTCGGGGGGGAACCTTCACACCGATAGCGAAAAGACACTCAGCAGCAGCAGCAGCACATTTTACTGTAGTTCCCGCCGCAAAGATTTCCACAAATTTGGCGTGAATGGTAGAGTGACACGGGGCCTGGCATGCAGCTGCTAGACTCCAACTCCCAGCAGCCCCCGCTGAATGAGCGCCACTCTCTATCTCCCCCGATCTCCCCCTCTCTCTCTCTCTCCCCCTCTTTCCCCCCCCCGGCTCTCCCCCTCTCTCTCCCCCCCGCGCATTTCATCACGCTCAGCAAGTTTGGGGAGAAGATGTTTTTCGTCGTTTTTTTGGGAGGGTTTTTTATGTTTCTTTTTTGTTCCTCCTAATTTTTTTTTACTTGCAGGCACTCTCCTCTCCTTCTCTCCTCCTCTCCTCTCCTCTCCTCTCCTCTCCTCTCCTCTCCTCTCCTCCTCTCCTCCTCTCCTCTCTCCTCTCCTGACTCCTCTCCTCTCCTCCTCTCTCTCCTCTCCTCTCCTCTCTCTCCTCTCCTCTCCTCCTCTCCTCTCCTCTCCTCTCTCCTGCTCTTTCTCCACTCTGTCTCTGTCTCTCTCTGTCTCTCTCTAGCTCTCTATTTCTGTCTTGCTCTCTTTCTGTCCCTCTCCCTCTCTCATCCTTTCATTTCCATTCCGCCCATTGTTGTGTGCATGGGGAGAGGTGGGGTGTCATAAGAATGAATTGAATTTGTCCCCTTCAGTGCAAACAACAGCAGACAGAGTAGGAGGCTGCAGGAGCCACAAATCACCGTCTCCTGTCCCTTTTGGGGATTGGTGTTTGTGTGCGTGTGTGTGTGTGTGTGTGTGTGTGTGTGTGTGTGTGTGTGGTGTGTGTGTGTGGTGTTGTGTGTGCGTGTGTGTGTTTGCTGATGAGGCTGAAGATGGGGGTGTTGGGGGTGGGGGTGTGTGTGTGTGTGTGTGGGGGGGGAGCAGTGGGAGTGGGGGGCGGGGGGGTTGGTATGAGGAACAGGCAGAGCCACAGAGTTAGCCCGGGTCATTTATTAACATGTCATCTTCATAGTGGCCGGTGCACCCGGCGAGGGATGCAGACAAATGATGTTAATAACGGCGTCCAGCCCTGTGGTGTATGTGGGTGTGTGTGGGGGAGGGGGGGGGGTTAGGGTGGGGGGTGAAGGGGGTGGGGGGTGAAGGGGGGGGGGGGTGGGAGGGGCCAAGCGGTCCATCAGATTGCCACCTTTGCAGGAGCACCTGATGCTCGGAGGAGACTTGTCCGTTCGTACGGTTCTTATGCTGGCAGCTGGCGGGCGGAGGAGGGTTTGTGTGTGCATGTGCAATAATAGAAGAAAAAAAAAAAGTTCTGCCCTGATTTTTGTTACACTTCGGTTGTGGTTCTCTGTGGATGGAAAAAGAAAACATATTTTTCTGGAATGCTTGGGTAGCACTTTAAAGGGGACCTATTGTGCCACCAGGTGTGAGCGTGATTAGCCATCACAAGCCGTCTCAAAATAATCATGTCTCTAAAATTGTCATGTGACAAAGTAACATCACAACAAGGGGGAGTGTCCACCTAGATGTATAGCTGACGAGACGAGTTTACCAGTTGGTACACTCCCACTCTTCGTCACAATGACAATTTGAGTCACATGGCAAATTTGAAACAGCTTGTAAAAACTAATCACGCTCACACTTGGTGGTATGAATAAGAATCGGAATCAGAATCAGAATCTGCTTTATTGGCCTTAGTTTTTACAAACAAGGAATGTGCTGTTGTGAAATCGGTGCATAACATTGAACATTAAACAGGAAGTATGATAGGGCCTCTTTGTCATTTTGGACAATTTTGAATTCCCGAGGTGAACAAGAAACCTGTGAACCTGTTCATCCCGATCCTCGTTGAATATTAACGTTGAGCCTTTGGAATGTTCCAGTACCATGGCCTCCGCTGCCCTCTCCTGCATTATGGATCTGTACGCGTGTTACGTTGTCAAGTCAAGTTCCCGTTTTAACACCGACCCATCGGTCGGTCGGTTTTACCAAAAAAGGCAAAAAAAAGTGACAAAGATTCCAAAATGTCACCGCCGATCCACGGCCAAACCTTCATCCCACCCCGGGAACGAGAGACGACTGAACTCGGGGGGGGGGGGGGTGGTGGAGGTGGTGTGGGTGGGCTCCCGGGCTGGGGTGTGAGCCGTTGACGCATGTCTGGTCCGCATCCAAGGACTCCTCCGCTCCTGAGCGCGTCCTGGTGTCCTGGCGGGGCCCGGGGAAAGTCATGCGGCGGTGTCAAAGTGTCAAAGTGTGTCCCGCTAAGGGGCCCCAACCTGGCAGAGTGGGCTCAGCGAAGCGTGCGCCGCGCAGCGTCCGATGAGACCGCGTGTTTGAGTCCGCCTGTTTTTTCCCGCGGCAGTCCTTTTCCTGTCCTCTGACGTCCGTCCGCCTGTCCGATTGTTTTCTTAAAATAAGGAGAAGACTAGTTTACATTTTGCTGTACTTATTTGTTTAGCATTTGCTTTGCTGATAAATGGCTGGTTATCAGAGCTAGTGATTAGTAAAACGTTGTGTTCTGAGTAAAACATTCAATACTTTATCATCGTGTGCATTACATTGAATTAGACTTTCGACTTCACAGCTGGCCTGATTTTAGCTGGAGATAAAAGGGGAGATAAAAGGGTATTGTTGGAGTGAAATAAATAATTTAAAATAATGAAAATGTTGGATCCTCGAGTCCACTATATACAAATAACGGTTTAAATAGTATGACACACATCAAGGTCGAATTGGCAATGTACTGTATGTCTCCAGCTAAAAGGAAAGTTCTCTGGATCATCATTTAACATAATTACATGATTTGATGCCCCTAGGTGCATTTGCTATCGGAGATGAAGAGTCCTAATAATATGTCGGACGATAATATTCAATTCCTTTGTACCGCAGATAAACAATGGACTCTGACGTGGGCAAAAAATCTGAAATCTGAAACAAAGAGACAGATAGAGACACAGACAGAGAGAGAGAGCGATAGAGAGAGAGAGAGACAGGAATTCAATGAGGGACAGAAATCAGGCCCGGAGCCCGGAGACGTTCAATGGAGCAAGTCATTCATACGGCTATTCATAATGCCGTCGCCCCACAATAGCATTAGGTGAGGTGTAAAAAGTTCACGCCTAATTCTCACATAATGGCCGCCTTAACAACGTGGCGATACAGGGGGGCGACGGGGGATCCGCCCGCGTGTACGCCAACGTACAAACGTACGATTTCCTTCCATGGCGACGAACAAACGAACGAACGACGCTTAATTAATTAGGAGGAGGACGTCGTCGACGCCGGCAGCATGGCACAATGGACAAAAAGGTTCCCGTTTTAATTGGCTTGACCGAACATTTTCATTACACAAGAGGGGGGTATATCTTTCTCTGACAGTTTGAAAGAGCAAGCTCGTTCGTTTTTTAGCGGCCATTGTAACGTGTCGGAGAATGGAGGGCCTTTTTTTGCGTGTGTGTGTGTGTGTGTGCTGCGTTTTCTGCGACATCTTTTACTGTAAAGGACCGAAGAAAGAGTCAAATTCACACGAGTCTGGGAAAAAACTATCGGGTGTTAAGAAGTACATTGCGGCGAGGTTAATCAAACAGTGATAATGGGAGGCGTTAGTCTCTCACCGTACACACTTTCTCTCTGTCTGTGTGTGGGCACATTACCGTTTGAAATGCTTTTGGAAACAATAATGGGGCAATTAACACAATATATATATGTGTACTGTATATATATACCACTGGATTCACCGTCGTCCGGCCCACGCGCGTTTAAAAGTTTAGTGAATGATCGTCGCGTCAACGTAATTCATCACTGTGCTACATTAAGTGTAATTGCTTTCATTAGCACGTCGTCGTACGATATATTTACAGTATATTTATAGATATATATTGAGGCGATGGGTGGGCTGTGTTTATGTCATAGCTTCGTCCTTGTGGATGTGTTGTCGCTGGCTTATTTTCCTGATACATCTTATTGTTATTTATGGTTTACAGGGGTAAACACAAACGGCTAGAATCTGCATTTCCCGGGGCATACCGGCGGTGCAACTTAGCATCTCATTAACGTCTGCGTGTTACAGCTGTCGCTCAGATTTACCTGTGGTTACGAACAAACACCGACCGCCGGCGACCGCCATTGTGAAGACTTATCCCCGAGCCATATGTGGTCATGCAAATTCCCGCTCTTTCAATGGTGATTATGATAAATACGATAATCTCCTTATCGCACCCGCAGTGTCTTTTAGTCGCAGAAATGTGCTGTTGAACGCACTGATACCCCCGGAAATGGAGCAAAACTGAAGCTAATGCCGCTGTTCTCCATCCTTTTTTCCCCTGACGTCAACAACAGAGAGAGAAAACTACCAAAAAGTTGCCTCGCACACATTTGTTCTGCGTTCCCATGGAGACGTTTTAAAAACCTGGTTACGACAATAGCACCGACATCATGTTGGAAACGGCGTCATTCTCTTCGTTAAGTGAACGATCTGTGTGTGTGTGTGTGTGTGTGTGGGAGTTTTCCCCTGTTTTTCTTTGGTATTTGGCACAAGAGTTGACTGCTCGTTCATCACACACTGCCTTCCCGTCCGGCTCCAGAGATCCTTGGGATCCGCACTTTAATGGAGACGTATTTACACAAGAGTCCCGAGTCGCCCTCGGACGAACGGACGTCTTCACAGCGAGGCCATCAGCAGCATGATTAAGACCCACGACCTGCCTGAATATAAATATATATATATAGATATAAAATATACTGTATAACAGCCAACCGCATATTCACAGACAGAGACAGCGACCGGGTGAATCAAACACAACAGCAGCCGCCACCACCGCTGTCCGCTCTCTCTCTGATCGTCTCCGGCGAGTGCCATAACTCACCTGACCTTGCCGCAGTCACACACCTTTCCCTCTCTCCCTCCCTCCCGCCGTCCGTCGCCGGGCCCGGGACGCCCGTTATATCACCGCCTGTGGAGGGGAGGGGTGTGATGGGGAGTGGTTGGGTTTGGGGTGGGGGGGGGGGGGGGGGGGGGCAAGGACAACGGGGGTACAACGGCAGTCGGAGTGGCAAGCGCCCCGTAAATATTATTTAAGGGTCTGGTACGCGTGTCACCTGTAAATACAATAAACGCCATTACCTCACTCCGTGGCGTGTAGCCGTAAAAACCGGCGAGCGTGATGAATAGACGTCGCCGGCGACGCATCAATAAAACGGGTTTCTGAGAGCCCATTGATTTTGGATTTGTGTGTGCGTGCGCGAGCGTCTGTGTGTGTGTGTGCAATAATGTCGAGCACTTATAGCAATTTGCTGACACGCTGTAGCAAACACTCCCAGATGCTATTAGCGACGGGCGGGACACTTCTAGCACCTTCTTCTCACGCCGGCCAAGGTCGCGGTCGCTGTGGCGTTCGCGCGTCTAGCATACGTCACAAACAGTTTGGAGGAGCAACGAAAACATATTTCCGCCGCGACGACGACAAGCGGAGGAGGGGGGGGGGGGGGGGGGGGGGGCGGGTGAGTTTGCCGGTTAATTATGCCACATAATTCAATTTTGATTAATAATTAATGTCGGCTTTACCTCCCTCCCCCTCCTCCCTCCCCCAACTAAATATCCATAATTAATCAACAAGTCATAGCAAGAGAGACGGCTAATTGGTTTGAAAAACCCTAAACCTGAATGCTTAATTGTCGGAAAGAGGGGGAGGGGGGAGAGAGGGGAGGTGGGGGGGAGGCGGGGGGGTTGACATCGCTAATTGCGAGAGTAATCAAAGATCCACCCTTTGGGAATTTGACGAAGGGCTTTGTTAAACGGGGGGTTAGCGTGACGGTGCGCCGGCGTCGGTGTGACAGCTTCATCTGTCACCTGAGCAAGATGGCGGCTGACAGGAAGCGGCGGTAAGCGGCGGGAAGCGGGACTCTCCGCCGCATTAAGGGGTCGCCGCGAAGCCCTGCGCTATCGCTAACGCTAACGCTAGCACTAATGCTGATTGAATCATTTAGGCGGCGCTCACTTGTGGCAAATTTGTTTAGCGCAGCGTCGCCATCATCTGCGCCGCGTCACGATAGCGTGCCGAGGCTACACCCGTACCAACACGTGTGTTTTAGTTGAGAAATTTCTGAAGTTGCTCAAAAATACCAACAACATAGCCTAAGCATAAAAACAATAGAATAATAAATGTAAAGAAATAATAAATACTTTTTCATTTCACTGCATATCCTGTATGTGTATGTGACAATTCAACTTCTTGAACCTTGAATCTAAATAAACGTGCCCCAACGATAAAGTGAAATTAAACAACAAAGTCTGTGAGGTTAGAAAAGAAAATGGCCGCCACCCACACACACACACGTCTTCCGCGCTATATTTAGTAACTCAGTCGTTTTTTCCCGATCCCGAACACTCTGTATGCATTTCCCTCTCTTGCTTGTGATTGGCCGGGATTATTAACCCCGCCCTCTCTTAAATTATTTTCATTAAACAGCAGCTAGGCTAGCGACTCTGTCCTTGAAATGGCGTCTGTCTTTTTGTACGTTCGCCTTCTGCCTTTCATGGAAGGGATTTTTTTAATTTGAATAATTCTTTTTATTTTTTATTTTAGCTAAGATTTATGACCAGCCAGGGGAGTGAGAGTGAACCTGGAACACTCGGGCACATCCACAGAGGGCCTGCAACCTTCTAACCACCGCCGTAGTTTGGTCTATATACCTCGGTGGACGTAGTCGGAGTGAAAAATGATTTTGTGGAACCAAAAGAAGGTACAAGATGTGATTTTACCATTCAGTATTCAGTTAGTTTAGCTCACTTTTATCCACCGTGACTCATACGGTGTGAATTCAGATACACGTAAGGTAGGCAGGTATAGGGATTTAAATTTACATTAGCATTTACATTTAGGGCGTTTGGCAGATGCTTTAACCAAAAGCGACTTACAAGGAGTACATTTGTTGAAAGAGACAGCAATATATCGCTGTGGTACATAAAGATAAGAATAGAGCAGGTTTCAAGCATTCATAAAAGGGCGTTGCGCTGTTATGACCTCACATCCTGTGTCTGATCCTCGTGTTCAGTGTGATGCTTATGATCAAATGATCAAACGATCAAATGATCAAAATAGATCGTATTGCATCTCTGTATTATATAGCCAATCAGCCGTCAATCATCAATCGATCTATTTAAATATCCTCCAACCTCCAATGCCAGGAAAGTTATTCAATTCTACTCAGTCTATTTACTACACCTGCAATAGTTGCCCCTTTGTTTGATGTGTAAAAATTGATTTATGCTGGGAATGTGGTGGGAATCTGGTTGCCTGTCACACATGCACACACACACACACACACACACACACACACACACACACACACACACACACACACACACACACACAGAGCAGGTATATCCACAGGACCCTGACACCTCCACATCAAGGTCCTCGTATGTAAACAATCCCCCCCTCCCTCCCACCTCCAGCACCACACACACACACTCCCTCCCTCCCTCCCCCGTCCAGCACCACAGCACACACACGCTCCCTCCCTGCAGTCCCAGCGACTCCGCGGGGAGTCCAGCTTTAATCTGTCCATCACTCTGTCAAGGTTTTCCATGTTTCTGGGTCATCGGGAATGCCATGAGAAGGGAAGAGCAGAGCAGGCAGGGGGGGATTGTGGGTAGTGGGCGGGGGGTGGGGGGGGTTAAAGGGCTAATTTTAGTAATTGATCTTAAGTGGCTCGTGGCAGTTCCCCCGATGCCCGGCTGTGAGACACGGGGACACGGGCACTTAGAAGGCTGCCTGCCTCTCTCCAGCAGCCCCCCCACCCTCTGATTGATCCCTGGCCATCGATTGGCTCGGCCCTTGGGGGGACGGGAGGGGGAGGGGGGACCGTGCCGGTCACTAATGGCGACCAATACAGATGTGGGGTGTTTGGCGGGGCAGTTGTGCCATCAGTCTGGATGCTAATGCAACCTCACGATGGAGACGTCGGGAGAGAGAGACGCCATGTTGGGTCGTTCTGTGCTCTGACATATGAGGGGAAAACGGATTATAGGGATATATTTCTTCTATTTCTTTTATATTTATTTTCTTTAAATCGTCTTTGTACTATTTAGCAGATGCTTTTTATCTAAAGTCAATTCCATAAATAAAAGTAAGATACATTTCGTAAAAAATAAGTAAACTAGAACTTTTCGATTCTAGTTAACCCTTTTTTACTAAATGTATCTTTTATTCTATTGTGATTCTATTAGGCTTATACGCTTTGCATTTATTATTCTATTGTTTTTATTTTTTATGTTATGTTTTTATGTTATTTTTTATGTTAAGTTTTTATGTTATGTTAACCTCTGGCACAAGAATTTCCTTTGGAATATAGATATAGCTCCTGGGATTCATAATAATTAATTAATAATCTATTTTATCTTAAGTTTTAGATACCTGTTATGAAGGAGTATGCTCAAGGTGGACACTAGGGGGTTTCGAACGGACAACCTTTCTGGGCTGGCGCTGGTGCTGGTGCTGGCTCAGACAAACAGACAGACACCTTAACGGGTGATGGACCCTCCCTCCTCCTTTCCTTCTCAGAAATGAGGTGGGAGGGGAAAAAAATAATTAAATCAGGTTTCGTTCCGACGTTCTGCTGCCTCCGTGATTGCAGCCGAGCGAGAGGGAGGGAGGAGAGGATGAGACAATGCAAAAGAGATGGAGGAAAATAAAACAAACAAAACAATGAACCTCCCACCCTCCTCCCCTTCTCTCGTCACACATTACCTGTTTGAGCGTTTTCGCATCACGGGGCTGCCACCTCCACCTCCGCCGCCGCCACGACCGCCAACCGCCATCGCCCGCCGCCAGCCTCCAGGAGCATCAGATTACGAACACAAATCAGCACTTGTCAACCGGCGTTTGGCGTTTGGCGGCGGCGGCGGCTCGGCTTGGCAGGCTCGCCGCGACGGGCATCGGGCGAATGTGTCCGCTCTGATATTTCCCCTCTATCTCCCGTGACCCGATAATGTGAACCGCCCTAATGAAGCTATTGTGCGCCTGTCTGAAGTCATTGTCTTCCAACCAGCCACTGGAAGTTTCTTTTCTGTCGCCTTTTTTTGTGGTTTTTTTCTTGTACCTGTAATGGCGGACATGTCTTTGGCTTCTTTCCTTTGTTCGTCTTTCTCTTGTATTTTTTTTGGTGTTGTCTTGTTAGGGTTGTTGTTTTGGTATATTTTGCGCCTTTATTTATTTAAAAATGTATTTATGATTATTTAACTTTCGAAGTAATTCCGATATTTTTTTCGTTTCTGACGTTAGCTTAATCGCAGAGAATGACCAAATAACCCTGGTTGAGTGGTTGGTTGAATGAATATCTACAATTATACAATCATAGAATATTCCTCATATTATATTAGGACAATTCTGTCACCAATTCTGGCATTTTGGTGTGTTTTTTTTCACAGTCATTATCTCTATTAGCTCTAAGTATTTATACCCAAGGAAAGAGAAAAACGTCACAAAACTACAACCATAAATGCTGAAAAAGACATTTCTATATTAGTGGTAATGTCCCAGTGTTGTGTGAGACAAGCACATTACAAAGTTGATGCCAGAGTATTGATTGAATCCTGTTACATGTTCACAGTTAAACTGCAATTTTGAAATTTTCTAAGTAATGTGACAAAATGTACTTTGACAAAGTTAGTTGGAACGGCCTGTTGCGCTTTGATATATTAATTATCGTTTGACGGCAGGATCTGGAACTTAAGACTCATCGTACAACTTCACTTTAAGCATAAAAATCTATTTTAAACCACCCACTGTATTCAAAATCAATCCATACGCGTCTGATATTTGCCGTAGTGCCTTATTGCATCCAGAACTCGCGGAAAAGGGGAAAATAATTTCAAAAGGTACAATCTGTCACGCTGTCTAAATGTCATATTTCACCCACACACACCTTTACGAAAGCGTGCAAGTCCTTCGTTTTTTTCAGTTTTTTCTCTCTCTCATTCATCGTCTAAAAAGGAAGAAAAATATCTAAACCAACACGAGTGAATGGCTTCTTTCATTTCTCATATCCTTATGTAAACAGGCTGGCTCCCGAGACGCAGCGTTAGAAAGAATAACGCCAATCTCCTTTTTTTTTTCACGGCGAGGTGAAAAGAAAAAGAACCGCCAAAAAAACCAACCAACAACGAAGAAGAAGATGGAGAAGAAGAAGAAGAAGGAAAAACAAGCTCTTAGGGCGGTTGGAGAGTGTGTGACACGCTTGAGCTCGACAGCGGGGAGTCGGAGGAGGTGGTGGAGGAGGAGGAGGGGGAGGAGGAGGAGGAGGAGGAGGAGAAGGCACCTTTTGATGAAACATGCTAAGGAGGCTTTGATGAAGGTGCCGGCTGCTGTGTGAGGCTGATTCCAGCTGATGCTCTCCTCTGGCTGCACTTGAAGGCCTCTCCTCTCTCCCCCCACACCTCCTCTCCCCCTCTCCCCCTCTCCCCCCTCACCTCCCATCTCTAAATTAGAAGCGGCACCTGTACACCTCTTGTCTCTCTCCATCCCGACGATAAACACCTCCTGTTCCTCACCCCCCCTCCACCCTCCACCCCCCCACAACTCTCCCCTTGTTTGTCAGCCACACCGTGTGTGTATTTGTTCACTGTCTGCTGGCGATGGAGGAGAAGGAGGAGGAGGAGGAGGGGGAGGAAGAGGAGGAGGGGGAGGAGGAGGAGGACAGTGGTGTGGTGTGCGCAGAATAAATGAAACATAGGCTATGCTATGCTATGCTAGCAAGGAAGCCGTGCGTCATGCTAGCGGACTAGCGCTGCTCCCGCTCGGTGGCTTATCAGTGTCTTAGCGATTGAAATGAGAGAAGAGGAGTTGTCAATCTCATAATTAGTTACGTAAATTATGTAACTCACTCACTCACCTATTTATTAACCCCAGTGGCTCCCACCCCCCATGGACACTATTGCGTTACATTAACACACATTTCTTCTTAAAATTGCACCTTTTAATTGCTTATTTTTGTTATAACTCCTCAAAAAAAGTTTGGAAACGTTATTTCGGTCGATTATTCCTCCCCTTTAATAATACCAATTGGTATTGTATTTTATATCGTTGGACGCTGGGGACATGTCCCCACCAATTAACGGAGCACCCACCCCCATCAGAACCGCAAATTAACGGAGCACCCCCCCCCATCAGAACCGCAAATTAACGGAGCACCCCTCCCCATCAGAACCGCAAATTAACGGAGCACCCCCCCCCCATCAGAACCGCAAATTAACGGAGCACCCCCCCCCCCATCAGAACCGCAAATTAACAGAGCACCCCCCCATCAGAACCGCAAATTAACGGAGCCCCCCCATCAGAACCGCGAATTAACGGAGCACCTCCCCCCCCATCAGAACCGCGAATTAACGCACCCCCCATCAGAACCGCGAATTAACGGAGCACCCCCCCCCCCATCAGAACCGCGAATTAACAGAGCACCCCCCCCCATCAGAACCGCGAATTAACAGAGCACCCCCCCCCAGACAAAAAATAACATGTTTTCAAAGTCATTAGAACTGTAATGGTTTTATTAAGTACTCGTATCGGTATTCGCTATCGGCAAGTACTCGGTCTGAAAAAAAGTGGTATCGGTGCATCCCTAGTTTGTACAGATACTCAGTCAACATTTTCGATAGCCATCTTGCAATGTTTACTGACTGATTCCGTCGCAGCGCTGACGTCATCTGTTTAGCCCGCCTCTGGCCCGCCTATATCAGATACACCGATGTGATTGGTTGATGTTCGAAACAACAGGCATAGCTAATGAGCATGTTACTCATTACCAGAGTACTCGCTGAGCAAATTCTAATTGTGCTCTCGCGAGAACTCTGGATTTCCAGGGTAGCATTTCTCAGCATTTGTGTTGTAGATCTCCATTACACCGAGGTTATTTACAACATTACAACTTTACTTCAACCAACCCGGCATGGTGAGATTTGCACAAGTGAGTTTACTTTTTTTTTTTGCGAATGACATTTTTTTGTTCATTGCTCACAGCTCATGTTGCCATTCGTTCAAACATTATTATATATTTTATTATATGAAGCATAGGTTATTTATTACCCACAAATACATAGTGTGCACCCCGAAGCTCCTCCTCCTCCTCCTCCACCTTCTCCTCCCCTTCTTCCTCCACCGCCTCCTCCTCCACCTCCTACTCCTCCTCCTCCCTCCCCTTCTTCCCACCTCCTCCTCCTCCTCCTCCTCCTCTGGAAGGGGGGCGTGCTATCAGAAAACAGCTGTCTTGCCGTAATCTCTCCATGAGCGATATGCTGGTTTTAATACAAAGCCCTCCTCCTCCCCCTCCTCCCCCTGCTCCTCCTCCTCCTCCTCCTCCTCCTCCCCTATCAGATCGCCACCATCTCCACATATATTTCATCCCCCGTATTGTGATGTCATCACCGGGGCGCGGACACAATACATAATTCCCTGTGTTATGACAAACTGGGGGCCCCCGAGGGCCGGGGAATATGAATTGACACGCCCACCCACCCCCTCCCACCCCCCCCCCCCCACCCCCCCCCCCCCACCCGCCCCGTGAACCGTACCGATGTGTGTGAGAGGC
>PIJE02000080.1:436777-445996 GCA_002895965.2 Coryphaenoides rupestris | reverse complement strand
CATCTCTATATCCAAATCTCGCTGGCTTCCGGAAGAAACCGGATCGGGGGGGGGGGGGTCAGGGTGGAGGGGGGTGGTATAAAAGGCAGCGAGCAGGGGCCCCACAAATCAAGTTTATCGCTAATTAGGGAGGAACGTAATATATGATATAATGGATTTACAACGCGCACTGCAGGGGGATAACGAGCCGTTGATAAAGAATGACACCATCTATCCCCGAGTCAGGAGGACGACGCCGAAAGCCGGGCCACCGCCGTACACCAGGAATCCCCCCGCTGTTAGCGGTGACGTTAGCATTAGCGCCACCGCCATAACAGACATTTATTTTCCCTCCGAGGACGAGGTGGGACTCGATTCTAAATCTAATCTTTTTATTGCGGGTGTCCTCGCTGGAGCTGGAGCAGCCTGAGAGACTCCGACGCCGCCATGTTGTCACTCGCTCACGACAGGATGTGCAGCAAACAACACACAGCACTTAATAATGTTTAGCTTTAGCTCTGATGGGCCCATAGGCTCGCGTGTCTATACAGCAGTCAGGCAGGTACTCTGCATCGTGAAGGAGCAGGGATGTTGTATGGAGTGTTGGAACCAGGGACACTGGGCATCAAACCCAGTACCTTTGTCGGCTGTGAGACAGTCAAGACAGAGAGAGAGAGATGGAGAGACAGAGAGAGAGATGCAGGGACAGAGAGAGAGATGGAGAGACAGAGAGAGAGACAGGAAACACACGCGACGACACAGAGCCACAGCTCTTCTGGTGGTCTGATGAATGCTCCAGCAGCTGATGATAAAAATAAGAAGATGTTCCGTGGGTGGGTTTAGAGGAGGGGGGGAGGAGGGGGGGGGAGGAGGGGGGGGGAGAGGAGGAGGAACAAGACAGATGATGTGGGAGAAGGGAGGGTGGACGAACGAGGCCACCTAATGTGAAACGGTAGAACACGAAAAGAGAGATGGAACGAGACAGAAGCCTCCCTACGGACAGAGAGAGAGAGGAGAGAGAGAGAGAGAGAGAGAGAGAGAGAGAGAGAGAGAGAGAGAGAGAGAGAGAGAGAGGGGAGAGAGAGAAGAGAGGGAGGAAGGGGAGAGATGGGATAGGAGAGGGAGAGAGAGAGAGAGAGTGAGAGAGAGAAGTGAGCGAGAGAGAGAAATAGAGATTTAGATCCGATGCCGGTTTTCCGGAAGCAGCGAGATCCACGATGGAAGGTAATTCCATCTCCATGCCTTTTTTTTTTTTTAAGGGGGCCCCTATCTGACTAAAATCTACTCCCCTGTAGTAACATCACAAGTGGGAGTGTCCACCTGATCTGAGGTATAGATGGGGGGGTGGGGGGGATAGATCAGCCATACCAGTTGGTATAGTCCACTGTGTGGGAGGGGGGAGGTGGACACCTCCACCCACGTGTGATGTCACAAACGGGGTCCCACCTGGTGGTGATGTAGGGCCTCTTTAAATTGAAGTGTAACGCGTAATGATTAGCATAGCTCGCTCTGTTAGACAGACGCACTCGTCCGCCTGGCGATGGGATGGGATGTTATGAGGGCTCGCGGCGTTGTGTGCCGCAACAACATCACAACAACAACAACATTTGTTTACCATCCGACCATCCCCTTTATGAGCCCGCTATGGGCGATCACAAGGAATTATTATTATTATTGTCGTCGTTTGCTTGTTTCCTCCTGACAGCAGGATATTGTTTGCAGCTGTATGCGTTGCTCATAAACCCGCGGTGGAAATTGATTTGATTTCACATGAAAGGGGGTTTCACTGTACTACACATAAAAAAAATATATATACAGTATATATACTTTTGCATCCCATACTATAGATTTTATTGGATGCTCATAACAGCGAATAAATAAATACATTCAAATATGATTGATAATATAATGCATAAGCTGGTTGGTTGGTTGCTGGTTCGATCCCGGGCGCCGCCTAGTCGAGGTGTCCCTGAGCAAGACACCACCTAACCCTAACTGCTCCTGATGTGTTGGTTGTTACCTTGCATGGTTGGCACCGCCGTCGGTGCATGAATGGGTGAATGTGAGGCAATAGTGTGAAGCGATTTGAATAAAAGCGCGATATAAATGCAACCCATTTACCATTTACAAGTACAAAATGCAATCCATAATATGCGTAATTCCTAATCTCCAATAAGTAACTATGTAGCAAAAATGCATACATTTATTTCATTATTTCTTTACTTATTTATGCTACTTTTTTGGTCCCCATAGCAATCACAGGAAGTAACATGCTGAGCATCACTTAGTGCGTTGGCGGTCCATTGGCATCGCGTTGGAACGTAACGAGTGCAGCGATTGGCTAACGAACCCGGTGACCCGCGACGCCACGGGTCCAATCAGCAGCCGCTAAATCAATCTAATGGCTTTCCAATGTCGACCAACGTTGACCTCATCGTGGATAATGAGTGCCATGGATTCATTCACTTTCACTTTCATTCAACTGTTAGGATTTGTTATATATATATATATATATATATATATAGATATATATACATATATGTAGGAAGGGAAAGGCATAGAAGGATTTTTGTGTACCACATCAAGCAAAAGGGGGATGATGGGATTGAGAGAGACATGGAGAGAGAGAGAGAGAGAGAGAGAAAGAGAGAGAGAGAGAGAGAGAGGAAGGGGAGACAGACTTTGATAGTGAGATGGAGGGAGGGAGGAAAGGGGGCGGAGGGGGTGGTGGGGGGGCATACAGAGAGAGAGACAGCAAGGGAGAGAGAGAGAGAGAGAGGGGGGGATGAGACATACAGAGACAGAGTGAGAGAGAGAGACATACAGAGACAGAGCGAGAAAGAGTGAAAGAGCGAGAGAAAACGAATGAGATGGAAAGAGAGAGGGAGAGAGAGTGATGGAGAGAGAGAGAGACGGAGAGAGACAGGGAGAAGCTCAAGCTGTCTGAATGAGACGACTTAATTGCTTGACATGCTTGGCACTGAGAGGCCATTTGGAGGAGAGCAGAGATGCTGCTTGATGGGAAACTGACACACTGTTTTAATTGAAGCAACAAGAGGCTGTGTGTGCGTGTGTGTGCATGTGTGTGTGTGCGTGTGTGTGTATGTGTGTGTGTGCATGTGTGTGTGTGTCGTGGCGGAAATACACAACTATGTACAGAAAACAATAGGAGAGACAGGGTGTGTTTTAGCATTTGATTATTGGATATTACGTAGATGTGAAGTGTGTGTGTGTGTGTGTGTGTGCGTGCATGCGTGCGTGTGTGTGTGCGGATTTGCTCACATAAACTATGCAAACCCCTGTTTTGCTGTTAGAAAGTAGTGAAGATTACCAACATAAATGGGAAATGTTAAATGGATTGCATTTATACTGCACTTTTATCCAAAGTGCTTTACAGTATTTCCTCGCATTCACCCATTCATACACCGACGGTGGTGTCAACCGTGCAAGGTAACAACCAACACGTCAGGAGCAGGTAGGGTTAGGTGGTGTCTCGCTCAGGGACACCTCCACACTTAGCTAGGCGGAGCCCGGGGATCGAACCAACAACCTTCCTGTTGCCAGACAACCGATCTTACCTCCTGAGCTACTGCCGCCCATATACGTAGAGTCATATAGACATCTTAAGGGTTCAACACTGATAACTCTACCAACACATATGTAGCAGCTATGCGGCTAGGCGGCCATGTTTCTGATACAGGACACAGAACCCAGGCCACTCTCTCTCTCTCTCGCTGTCTCTGTCTCTCTCTCTCTCTCTCTCTCTCTCGCATGCTGAAAACATCATATGTATCGTCACGCCTTCTTGGGATATGAAATCTATACATACTAGCGTGTGTGTGTGTGTGTGAGTGTATGCATGCGTGCGTGCGTGTGTGTGTGTGTATATGTGTGTGTGTGTGTGGGGAGGGGGCAGTAGGATTCAAGGTCGCGGTGGCCGCAGCGGGCATCCTCCACCCCTTATCTGCTCCCTATCCCCCGTATCGTAGCTGACAGACGGGAAAATAGCCACGCGCCACATGTGTGTACAGTAGAGGGGTGTGAGGACATGTAAACACACACACACGCACACACACACACGCACACGCAGCAATCTACCCCGCCCTGAGATATAGATAACCCACGGAAGGCACCGGTAGCAGCAGCAGCACACAAACAAATCACTGAAACTTCACTTCATCAGCCGCCGAAGCACAACCAGGCAACCCGTCCACTACCTAGCGTTTATCGTTCATTCTCTCACTCTGTCCCTCGCTCTCTTTCTCCCCGTCTCTCCCACCTCTCTCTCTCACTCGCCGTGTCTGTCTATCCATCCTGCCCTCCGTCCATCCCTCTCCCTCGCTCTCTCTTTTTATTTCCTCCCTTGTCCTCCCTCCCTTCCCTGTTTGTTGTCCTCCCTCCCTCCCTCCCTCCCTCCCTCTCTATTTATCTCTTTCTCTTCCCTCCCTCCCCCCTTCATCTCCCCATCTATCTCCCCCCTCTTCTCTTTTCTCTTATTTTCTTTCCAACCATTCCCTTTCCTCCCTTCTGTTGTCTTTCTATCTATCCCTCTGTCAGACCCTCCCCCCTTTCTTTCTCCCTCTCTCTCTCTCTCTCTCTCTCTCTCTCTCTCTCTTGCTCTCTCTCTCTAAACCTCTCTCTCTCTCTCTCTCTCTCCTTTCCTCGAAGCCGGGCAATTTAATAACGTCAAGTGCTGTCAGAGGCGTCATTGAAAAATGGCTTCTATAAAACATAACGGCCTTAATCAGAGCACGCTGAGGATTCTCCCTCCGCCCCCCCACCACGCCCCTGCCCTCTCCTCCCGTGTCTCACCCCCCCACACCACCACCCCCGTCTCTCTTCAATCCCCGCCTTTAATGAATTAATGTTGAAATATGCGCGGCCTCGGGAGTCATTAGATGCGCGGCGTGAGGAGTGATTTAGGACGGCTGCCCTTCCAGGTCTCCCGCCGACGCAGTGGGGAGGCGGCGGGGGAGGATGAGGAGGGGGGGGGGGGGGGGAGCAGCAGGAAGTGGAGGATGTTGCTGCTGTCCTGACGGACGAGGTCACCGGTTACGTGTTTGTGATGCTCTTCGATGTGCTTATTGGCTGTTAAACATACAGTATATATCACCCACGTCGTCATATCCACATATATATTATATTTAGTTGCATGTGCGTTGATTGATGTTAATTAATTGGTTAATTTCTTTGCTAATTGGACAATACCTGGTGTATACCTTGACCTCCTGGTGTGGGTTCACAGGGGTCGACAGGAAGTACAGGGGTGAACACGAGACAGGAAGTCCAGGGGTAGACAGGAAGTCCAGGGGTAGACAGGAAGTACAGGGGTAGACACGAGACAGGAAGTACAGGGGTAAACAGGAAGTACAGGGGTAGACACGAGACAGGAAGTACAGGGGTAAACAGGAAGTACAGGGGTAGACACGAGACAGGAAGTACATGGGTAAACAGGAAGTACATGGTTAAACAGGAAGTACAGGGGTAGACACGAGACAGGAAGTACAGGGGTAAACAGGAAGTACACGGGTAGACACGAGAAGTACAGGGGTAAACAGGAAGTCCTACTGCGGTGTGTTTGTTTGAGAACACAGGTCAGGTGAGGGACTGATGAACTCCGACAGGAAAATACATAAAATACCAGAAGATACTGAAGGCGGTTCTACGTAAACCTCCATGCTTTTACACCAATGGCCTCCGTATATACTTTATATTCCGGATTTTTTACAAACTGCTTATTTTTTGACTCGTTCAGTTTAGTTATAATGTGAAGGCCAAAGAACTTCCCGTTTCATGTCTGAAGTGTAAAACTAGCTCCTTCGTATGATGTTACCAAGTACATACCCCACAATCGCCACTAATCTGGTTTTCACGACCGAACAAGTTTACCCAGACGTGAATAACCCCGCTACCTGGCGGTATAGGAAGAAGCAATTTACATTTGATTTGCACACCCTTTAAACGGCAGGAACGAGAAATTAATGAATGAATAAATAAACACTGAATTTTTACATTCATCAACGTGCGGTAAGAATAGCTCTAATTATCACGGGTGAATTAACACTTTCAATTTCGTGTCAAAGAATGAATTGTCCCCCCTAACTGCTATCCCGTCGGGGGTGGGGGGTCTGAGTTTAAGAAAAGAATAAGATAGGTAAAATAATAATAATAATAATAATACATTCCAAACCACCAGGAGTGCTAATTGCAGCTTTCAAATTGAAAGTTTATATTTTACTTTTCCCAACTCACCACAGAAGTGTGTAGAGAACGTCACGTCGAGAGATGGAAGCAGAAGTCCCACCATAACAAAACTTTCTCAAGACCTGATCCAAGACGACTCGTCCGAGGTCGTCCGTTTTGTCTTTCACTTCAACCGTCTTCACCGTGCGCGCGTTCACTGAGAACCGCTTGGAAGCAGCACAACAAGAAACTGGTTGCTGGTTGGTTTCTGCCTCATGTACAGTGTACATGTATGTATGTCTTTTAATGGGCTTTTCCGCCTTTCCAGACAACACAGTGAAGGCAGAGAGGAAGTGAGTCTAGTTCAGTTTAGTTATAAAGTTAGTTCAGTTTACTTATTTAGAAGACTAAAGAACGTCTAGTTTCATCTTGGTGTTACAGAGTACACGTCCCATAATCCCCATTAATCTGGTTTTCACTGATAAACAAGTTTATTAGGATATGAATAACCCGGTTATTATGTAGGAAGAATCAATTTACAGCAATACATTTTATTTCCACTTTGTACTCCTGTACACTGCTAACACAATATTGGACACACCCTTTCAACATAGTGGTCAATTTACGTGAAGTTTACAACACGCTTATTTGATGCTTATTAGACATTGAATGAACTATAACTACCAAAGTTGTACTTTGGTATATCTGGGATCTTGGAGATTTTTTTAAAAGTGTGAAAATTACCTGGCTTTGCGAATATGTGCACTGAATTATTCAGAAGGAGGCGATTCGATTTCGGACCAACTTCCACTTGCAGTTTAAGATCATGCGAACATGGGTTCCATCGGCAAATTCAATAATCACATTATTGCCTCCAACTTTGCTATAATTAGGCTATTTGTGTCTGTGCAAACTCACTCAGTCGTGTGAACGAAGCAGTGAAATATTGCCAAGAACTTCTAAAGGTGGGCGTGAGATGCAGATTAATTTCATAACATCGAGGCGTCAAAAAAAGCGCAGGGGTGGGGGGGGGTGGGTAATGTGAATTTTAATTTTTATTTTATAAAAATACCTCTTGCCATTCGTGTTTCGCGAAACCACGCTCTCTCTTAACACCTGTAGCAGTGAATTCTGTGTGAACAATGTGGATGGAAGGGTGGAAGTTGTCCACATGAGGCCGTCGAAGAAAATAGCCGTCTTGAGAAGAAGAAGAAAAATGGTGTTTGGTTAGGCCCGGGTACACAACGTGATTCTGTCACAATTTTGAGTTTACTGATGTATTTTTCATACTCAACTTTGTGAATACATTTGAGATGTGTGCTGTAAAATTAAAGAGTTTACACGCATGCTTTATGACGCATTATGACAGCTATTTGCAAACAATACCTTAAGATATCGGTCCACGATATAAAACATGTATTCTGTAGCTCAATAATGACCTATTCCTGAGGCAATAAGTGATGAGTTTCTCCCGCATCGCAAACATTACGCAAACGTTACTTACTTCCAACCGGCAACACTGTCTGACAAGTTTTTCAGACACGATTAAAATAATAAAATAAAAAACATCAAAGGGAAAGATGCTGTAGCTTTGTATGAACATTTTTGACAATCTTCTATTACCGCCTGGCAGCTCTCGAAACGACTCCCTTTGAGAATCACTTCTTGAGTTGAGATCACACACTTTACCTGAGCTCTTCAGAAAAAAATGTAAAACCACGACGCAGCGGCTGCAACGGTAAATTAATTAATAAATAAACACTACATTTTTACATTCCTCAACAACGTGCAGTAAGAATAGCTCTAATTATCACGGGTGAATTAACACTTTCATTTTCGTGTCAAAAAATTAATTGTCTCCCTTAACAGCTACCCCCAGGAGAGGGGGAAGGGGGTGGAGTTAAGGAAAAAGAATAAGATACATTGAAAAAAGAATACATTCCAGACCACCAGGAGTGCTAATTGCAGCTTTCAAAGCCACGGCCTAACATTCCACGGAGGTGTGTAGAAGGACCTGGAGAGATGGAGGTACGAGCCTTGTAACAAAACATACACAATGTCAAGACCTGGCTTATGGAGTTAAGGTTTTAGTTAGGGTAAGTGTTAAGGTTAGGGATAAGGTTAAGGTTAGGGTTAATGATGGGGTAAAGGATAAGGTTAAGGTTTGTGTTAAGGTTATGGTTAAGGGGTTATCGATAACCTTTTGTTAAATTTCACTTTAATTGAATTGAATTGCACTTTAAAGTGAGAAGTGGTGTATTGCGTTGAGTCAGAAAACACATAGAACTAGAAGAACGTAGAACAGCCAGGCGGGAAAACACCAGCACATCAAAAAAGGTCGACGCGGTCCTCATTTGACCGTGCGGTGAATGCCATGTGCTGCTTGAGTGACAGACGCCTGAGAGACTGAGAGAGAGAGAGAGAGAGAGAGAGAGAGAGAGAGAGAGAGAGAGAGAGAGAGAGAGCATGGCCTGTGTAGGTCCCTCGCCCCCTCCGCCTCCCCCCCATTCTCCCATGTTAACGTCTGAGTGAATATCCGTGTACCTGTTACCGAATGACAGAGTGAGTGAGAGAACATGTAAGAATATTCGTGCACTTTTACGCGCGCGTGTGTGTACTGTGTGTGCGTGCGTATGTGTGTGTGTGTGTGTGCGTGTGCGCGTGCGTGTGCGTGTGGTCAACCCACCGGTGAATAGCAGTGCATTAGCCAGGCCATTAGCACGTTTAGCCGCCTGTAATGCGCGAGTGTTACTGACACGTGTGGGTGCCCCGCGCCACTTTGCCGCCGCGCTTGACGGACAGGACTGACATGTCAGGTGACAGTTGGAAAGGGGGGGGGGGGGGCATTACGTCGCCGCGGTAACACGTAGCCTACCGCCACTCATCACTCTGAGAGGAGTGAGTCTCTTCGGGAAGAAAAACAACTGTTGGTTTTGGTTAACCAGGCCGCCTCAATTGTGTCAATTCCCGCCTTTATCGCTCAAATTTTACCTCGGTTTTCAATAATGTAAGTTGCGTTTGTTTTGTTTTTTCGTATTGTCATTTTTTTCCTGATGT